>JACDOX010000042.1:1171878-1261779 GCA_014549065.1 Cardinalis cardinalis
TGCAAATATTCCCTGTATGAAAACAAAAAAACAAAATGGTGATGCATTCAGCTTCCTGTGTTGGAATTGYCAATACATACCAAGATTAACACATTACATGTGTTATTTTGTCATTCTTAACTTCATGCCATGGGATTTCTTGCAGCCTTCAATGAAATTCATGGTGCCTACAGACCTTGGTGCGAAGGTTTTGAATCACCTTTGCCTTGGGCAGGTTTATACAGAGTGYTCTGGATTTTAGGACTTTATTGCAGTGGTTTTTGACTCACTCAGTGGTAATGGCCTCTCACAGCTGCTCTATATGGTGAACACAATTGAGAGAAATGGTACTAATAYCTCTATTCTTGGATAGATTTTTGGGGATTCACTAATTTTGGATTTTGCTTTGGAAGATGCATGTTTTCTCTGCACCTCAGGTGTCTTGCACAAGAATTTTATAAATTCTTCAGGGTCACTTAACCTTGTTTGTAGCATTGTGAATCTTTGATATGACACTTGATGTAAAAAACACTTTCTGCTTATTTCAGATACTATGAGCACCATCGTGTTCCTTTGGCTTTGCATTTATTTCCTGGTTTGTCTGCAGGTTTCAGGAGGATTGTTAAGGTAACTGATGTAAATAMCTTGGAAGGATTCTTCTTTTCCCTGAAATTTGGTTCAGATTAGGCAAAGGCAACTCCTGTCCTCTCCCTTTTTCATGGACAATTGGATTAATGCAGGTGGGGGCTCTGCTGTGCAGCTGAGCAAGTCATCACTGGCAATTTATTTCTCCACATCTGGCATCTCAGATTAATTTGTAAAGGTATGGTTTTACTACAAGCCAAGAGTTAGAGGTAGACCTTTTATTTGGTAGCTGAAATGGTAGAGGAATTCCTGACACCTGGCCACAGCTCTGGAATCTGCTTCTTGCTGGYGTGCTGCCCCCAYGAGCTGCTGAGAAGGCTGTGGGAGRCTGCAGMAGTWCAGTCTCCTCCCTGTGAGCTCTGCTGTCTCAGGGCTCTCATGGGGGCTGAACAGTAGTGTGGTGGCTTTTCTTGGCTGATGTTGACCACAAGAGGTCAGGTGTTAAAAAAAAAAAATCTATTGTAGCACACCGTAAAATATTCCTAGCCTGAAGATGTTTTAGGCTGCTCTGTGTTATGCTCTGAGTTMTCTGCATTGGGCACCCTTAGGAAATAATCAATGACATCAGAATCACCCAAGAAGTCAAACAATAAATGCCAGATGCAGATTAATTTTTGTGTAAGTTGTGCAGAAMTTTTAAGCATGCCAATCTTTTAATAACCCCATGCCCCATTATTTCAGTGGTGTTTATGTCTATTTAAACACTTGTGCAAGAAATTAGCATCATGTTTGCTTGTTCAAAGCCTATTCCTGCAGCTGTCTATTTCTAATGTCCTATAAGAGTGCTTTTGATTTGAATGATTTTTCTCTTCTATGGCAGCTGAGTATTCTGAACTTAATGCTTTGTGCCCTGCTCAGAAATTATAGGGTATACAAAAACTATACCCTGAAAAAAATTATACCCTGAAATTCATTCAAACATTTAAAACTTATTATRTCTAGCAGAGACAGATTTAAGATTACAGTGTTTCTGGTTGAAGTACTCCAAGCAGAAATCCATACTCCATTAGGTTCTGAAACATGATGTGACCTTAATTTTCCAGGTATTTTGCCCTTCAAGTTGAAGATAGTATTTTAATACTATTTAAGTCTCCTGAAGAGCCTTGTAATATGATAGGTTTAAGTTGTGAAACATTTGAGCAAAATGAAAGATAAAAAAGTAATTTAGGATTTTGTATTTCTTAAAATGTATAGCAACGTAAAGATGTGCATCAAATAACACATTGAAATAGGTGATAAAATTTGCATATTTTTKGTGCATTTTCCAGTGAAATTATGTRTACATSCAATCAACCATATTTCTTGTATGAAGGTCTTTCTTTGCATTTGACTATTTTAGGCAGAGGCATTTCCAGTGATACGAACCTAGGGATTTGTCTTTTATGTTGTGGTGTACTTCACATAAAATTCTACCTGCAGAGCAGATGTAGGATCACATCTCAGGAGATGAAAGAGAATTTCAGAACTAAACTTACTTTGTGGGAAAAAAAAGAAGAATTAGATTTTAAAAAAACTCCTACAGAAAAAGTTAGGGGATAAATTTATTTTCCTATTAATAAATGYAATGTTTTCTTTCAGCAATATTAAATAAAAGGAAATGAAAATTATCAGCAGCTGGTGGTATGCCCAGCTCCATGAGATGTTAGAAGTGTACCTAATAAATGACAGCAATGGCTTCTGATATTTTATCCCCTCTAACATAATCCTTGAGTACTCCCATGGCCATGAAGTATGACTGAGGCAAAACACATCAATGCCAAATACCTGGAAAAAAGAAAGARTATGTAATTGAACTATAAGGGCACTTACTCTGGGTGTGAAATTATATATATTAATTTGTATATTATATTAATGTGTATATTTGTATATTTTGTAAGTTTGTATCTCAATGGTTACCCTAAATTTTGGTGGTTTGGGGTTTTTTCTGGTCTAAAAATCATGTTTTATTCACATACACCAAAAAAGTGTTAATGGCAGGGTTTTCTGTAACTGTGTACAACACAGGTGGTTATTATATTCTGTAACAACTTAGTGTAGGTTGTCTTACCTAAAGATTTTCGTTAATTTGCCCAAAATGTTATTGAGGCATTATTAAGGAACAGGCCTGACAGGCCTGTGTGCTGATAGCTGCCTAGCAGATTCTACAATGTCACAATGTGRGTGTTAGCACTGAGACATTTTTCAGCCACAGCTTCAGGTTGGGCATTCTAGGTCCTGAGCACAGGAAGGAATGTAAAACATAACCCAGCAGGCAACCATTAATTACATTTTGCTTGTCTGAGCTGCTGTTTGCCTGCTCCAGCCTGCCAAACRCTGAGCTCTTCCCACGGATTTCATTAGCTGCTGCCCAGCCCTGGGGATTTGCTGCCTATTTGGAATCCTTCTCTGAGAGCTGCAAGTGCAGTGGATGGTGGTGGCTACTGAACTGGGTCTCAGTGGCTGGTCCAGTTTTGGTGAAGTCAGAATAAATTCCTTTTGCTGACAAGACTGCCTGTTCTGGTTTTTAAGCATCACAGGCTGCCTTGGCACTTGGTGAGTGTGAACATTCACCCTGTATTTCTGCCAAGCTAGGAGTAGGACAACTGTGAGTGCAGAAAGGCAGCCAGGAATCTTGAATCGGAGCTGTGAAAAATGATGTCCCCTTTAGTCTGTGCTTGTGGGTTTTATTTTGCCAAAAACGGCAAACTTGACCTCTGATTTGCTAAATTTTACTAACTAGCAACTGCAAGCAGTCTAAAAAAGGCTGTTTCAAATGATTCAAGATTGTATATTTGTTGACTTTTTTGTTTCATCTAGAAAGCTGTGAAGTTTTGTGTCTAYTTTACTAGGAGTAATTAGCCCAGCRCTCTGAAATGCACAGAGTGAAGGGAGGAATTTAGGAAGACTGTGGAAAGGAAAATGCCRTCAGAATATGAAAAGGTTAAAAACTTATACAAATTTCCAGGCTTGGTGGGGTTAAAGRAAGATCTTTGTCAGATTTCTAGAAGTACAAAGTATACACCATAACACATTCACTTACTACTTAGAGTTTTCTTCAGTCATAATTTTTGTAATCCCATTAGTCCTTATTGAGAGAAMAAGCTTCAATCTGATGCTGGAAGGATGAATTAATTTATATCTTTGAATTTATATCTTGCTCTTAAAAAGAACAAAATAAACCTGTGACCTCTGTTTCTGTCATTTGCAGAATCTCTTCACAGTGTTTTGTCACTTGTAATCTTGTAATCTCTGTGGTTCTGCATGGCAAACACTCTGGTATTCTCAAACAAAATCCAGCTTTCCTGTTCCCCACGTTCCAGTCACAGATAATAATGTTTTATCTCATAAAATATTGGGCAAGAATGTTTCTATCTATCATTTTACAAGAGAAGAACAAAACTAAGCTTTATCTTTGAAGAAACAACATGATCTTGTCCTTTCAATAGAAAGAAGAGATCCTTTGCCTGTGAAAATTAAATCCTCCACAGTTTGTAGTTGCTCTTAAAACTCCTCAGCCTGACAGTGAAATTGTGTAATCTGATAATAGCATGCCTGAGGCTTGTTGTGATTTTTTTGGGCAGTAGTATTAGCAGACGCTGTGCTCTGTTGATTTTAGTCACTTAGGGTTTGATCCTGATCCCACTGACCTGAGCATAAATGTAGTGTGATTACTCTGACTTCACTGGAATTACCATAATACAGACTTTGGGGTAACTGAAATCCGCATTTATTTAACCACACTTGTAGTTCTGCTGTGGGCTTTTCAGAAGTCACTAAAGAAAGAAAGGCACAGGTGACTTTTCCCATCTCTTTGTGACAGCTTTCTTAATTCAAAGATTGTTTGCTGCTGACCAATTGTTAGAATTGCCATGTATCTGTCTGTGTGTTTCTACTGACGACTCAAGGTCTCGGTGCTAAATGCACACACTGGGTGACTTTCCCTTGTCTTACAGCCAGTTTGAGTTGCTTTAAGACTGTGCCTTGTCACTAGAATTTCTCTTTATTCATGAACCTTCTCACTGACTTTATAGGCAGTTTGATATGAATATATTTGAGTGTCTGTGGTTGGATGCAGTAATTTGACATGTTCTAGAAGTGGTAAGCGGTTGGTGTTGGTAGGTGGCCATAAATAAAAACTAGCGAAATGTAGGATCTAATCCTGCAGTCATTTTCCCCCCTCWGATGCTGTCAATGGGAGATCTGTCTTTGTAACAGGGACTAAGGCATCAGGATTGTACAGAACAGAAATTGTGACTTGTTCACAGCAGATTTTATAGCACAGATGTCTTCAGTGGCACAGACRTGAATGTTTCCTATTTAGTGAAGGCTTTTTCTTAACTCTGGAGGCTTTTCAGACTGGCAAACCAAACTCTCCACAGCAGACCCTTCAGGTATTTTTCTTATAATATAATAAGGGTAGTTAATTAAATGCTGAGCCTCATGTACTTTTTTCCTCCTTTATTTTACGGACCAAACAAATTTCATCAGAATCTTGTGCTCTTTTGTTTCTCATGGTTCTCAAAATCTCCCATTTCAGTATTTTAAAACTCCAAGTAAAAGATGCTAATGGATGAAGGTGTTAGAGATATCTGTGTTAATAACTACTGACTGCTACTCATAACTGGTGATTAAGTAGTAACCAGATCATTATTATAATCCCTGATAATAAACTGGTTCACTATATCTTTTATGCATCCTCAGGGTAATTTAGGGATAACACAGAAATGCTAAACAAAATCAAGAGGAGAAAAAAGGGGAGGAGAATGAAAGAGGTTTTTGAGCTGTTTTTTTCCTGGTACAAAGGAGGCTCTTTGGGAACAAATGTGAAAGCAGGATTTTAGCTGCATCCAGGCTTGGAGGACCTGCAACACACAGAGAGGAAGGTCATCCCTGTCTTCTGCCTCTTCTCCTTTGTGATTCTGATCTCAGTGGTCACAGAAGGAAGCAAATGTGTTGATCTAGGAGAGAAGGTCTCCAGAAGTGTCTCACCTAAGCCACGGCTTTCTCTTGGACTGYCAAGTTTTTGTTCTGGTTTTGTCACTGAGGGCAGGGCTGATCCAGTCCTCCAGTGATTCTGTTGCCTGCTCAGGTAAAATCTGATGCAGGTGTTGAAGGACTGTAGTGCTGCACAGGGCAAACCTGGTTCTGGGAATCTCTAGGAAAGGGTTCGTGTGCTTTTTAGGAATTCCTAGCCTGCTTTCTAGGAATTCACCTCTCAGCTTTTCAGGCATTTGCACTGTGCTTTCTAGGAAATGCCAGCTTCTGCTTTCTATTTACAATTCCTCATCACTTTCCAGGATTATTTCCCCACATTCTTTTGTGGTTTTTGGTTTTTTTTCTCCTTTGCTGCATCATGATAATTTCCCCTCAATTTACAGGAGTTTCTTATGTGCCTTCTGAAAATTTCCTCTTTCATTTCCAGGAATTAATCTCTGGTTTTCAGGAATTGTYCATGTCTGCTTGTTACAAATTTAACCTCCCATGTTTTGTGAATTTTCTTTGTGCTTTCTGAGGAATCTCCCCTCTAGGCAGGTAGCCTCCACAGATTTTTGCTCTGTGCTTTGTAGGAATTTACTTTGCRTGTTCTAGAAAATTTTCCTAGTGCTTTCAAGGAATTCCTCTCTGCCTTCTAGAAATTTTCTCTGTGCTGCCTAGATATTTGCTCCTGCAAATTCAAAGAAATTGCCTTATGCTTTCTAAGACATTCTATATGTATTTTGTAGAAATTTTACACAGGTTTTTGAGKAATAAACCCTTTTCTTTCTAAGAATTTCTCACAGGCTTCCTTGGATTTCATATTTCATTTTCTGGGAATTACATCMTTTTCATTTAAACTGAGGGTAAAAACATACTATTCACAAATGGCTATGTATTAATTTATTAACTAGTAGGATCAAMTATTTATATAGTTTATATCTCAGGCCTTTTGTGTTGACCCTTTACTTTATGCAATCTGCAATGAGGTCCTGGCCCAGATTTTTTCTTTTCTAGATGCTGCTCTTTTGTAAGTAAAATTGTAGGATGAGGCCTCAGTGTGCATTCACAGCTCTTGCAGTACTTGTCTTCCTGTACCAATCATTTGCCATGTAATAATATTTTAGAATGTTAATTGTGATAACTGACGTTATCTTAATTTAACAGATAAGGAAAATTGTAGCAGGAGGGTGGTGTAACTTGTCAGCTCCCAAAGGAGCTTAGAGAAGATTTAATTTCTAGCTCAATTTAGAAGCAGATATGCCAAAAGTAGAAGAGAAAATCAGTAAGGGTTGAATCCCAGCTTTCTGGTTTGCTTTGGTTTTTTAAATCAAGTTCAGGTATTGCAGATGCTAAAAATCAAGGAGGAGTTGAAACAAAATAAGATCTAGAAWGTTAGATTCTAATATATTGGCCACATAGCTCCTACCTTCCAACACCAGAAAGTCCAAAGTGGGAGTTCTCAGTTCCCAATTTTCATCCCTGATGGACCCTATGTCTCTTGGCATGTCCMCCTTGACCAGCAACAGCTACATACATCAGTGTGAGCTCTCAGTTTCTTGGATCCCTCACAGCTTTRACTTTGGTCAAAAGCACCTACAAATACCTGTGGGCTGGGAAAAAAATAACTTCAAATTGCTCTTTGGTCACATTGTAAATTCAGAAAGGAAAAGAAAGCAGAGTGTAAATGTAGTAGGGAAATGCCTCTAGGTGCTGAAAGCTGTCACATAACAACTCCTCCTCTCTTTCYCTGTTTGTGTCACATGGTATTAAAAAGAGAGAGGTATCAATCTGCTCCTCCTGTACAACTTTAAGTTGTATAAAATGTGCTTTTATCATAGTTACCCTGAGTGGTTAAGGCAGATAATTCACTGCTGGAGTGTTTGAGATTTTTGTCTATCCATGGGGCAGTCTGCCACACCATTTGCTCATTCTTTAATTGGTTAATTAAATATGCTATAGCTTCTAGTTTCAGAGCTTGCAAAATAATCCCGTAGGTACATAGAGATGAGGTAGGCTTTGTCTGGGGTCTTACCCTRTGGTTCTGACACGGACAAGGGTCTGAGAAAGACCACATGACTCATGAGGGGATTAAAACATCATGAATAGAAAATCTTAATCAAAAGCTAATGTAAAATCGGTATTTTTCTTTTTTCTTTTCTTTTTTTTTTAATATTTGCAGTAATCAGGATTAAAAGAGCTGTAGGTCCCTCCCTTATTTATTGCTTTGTTGATTTATTTATTTTGAACTTGTAGTATTTTCTTGTGCCTAGACAAAGGGTTTRCAAAGGTGCTTGTGAAAAAGTTATTTCTCCTTTTTCTTGAACTGCCATATTGATAATGTTAGAGAGAAAACCCCATATCCTTTATGGATTTATCAACAGAAGTCTTTACTCCAGTCAGATTTTTTTTTAATACAAAAATTTTGTTCCAAAGCAAAATGCAAGATAAATTCAGGATTTTAGCCCTTTTTAAAATGTTTTCAGAATATTTCAAGAGAACAAAAAGATTTCTACATATCATTAAGCTTATCTCTTTTTTTGTGTTAGTTATCACATTTTTTCCCTGGTACATTTCAGAGAATCAAGAACTGTAATAACTTTATCATATTACAGTTAAAAATTTCTTAGATAGTAGGATAGTAAGAGTATTAATATTGTCAGAGACTTAAATATGGAAATAGGGTATTAATCACGTTTCATGTAAATTGCAAAACGTAGGCTATTGAGTGAGATTAGAAGTTATCTCATGATAAAAGCACTCTATCAGAAAAGAACATTCTCTTAAGTAGTTTTTGTCTCCATGTAAGTATTTTGTACTATTGTTTTCTAATAAGTCATCTGTCATTCAAATAGAAAAGTCCTAGATCTGGGAAATGAGGGGCTAGGATGGAACCAAAGGGCTTAAGGATGTTCAAATGACATCTGAGATTATCTCTGAGGTGCATCAGAGGCAATGGAGCAGAGGAGATTTTGCAGGATGCCAGCTGAAAACCTGCTCCTTGTTTTCTGTGGGAAAGCAGGCTGTGTGCTCTCAGCTCGAGCCAACGCTCTCCATTCTCTTGCAGCTTGGATCCTTCTTTGAGCTCCCCGATGTCTCCCTGTGTCTGGAATGCCAACACCCTCGTGGTCTCCAGAGACGGAAGCTGCCTTTGCCAGAGGTGAGCAGTGTTGCTCTCGTCACTGCTCAGGGCAGCAGCTCCTCAGCGTGGGGAGCAGGTGCTTGCTGAGGGATGACCCCAAATTTGAGCACTCTGATCCCTGTCCTGCAGCAGCTGAGCCAGCTGGAGGCAGTTTCCTGTGCCTCACTTGCCGTAGCCATTTGCAATGGTAGGATGAGTCTCTTTTATAAAGGTGGGCAGCTTGATGGTATTCCAAGAATTAAAGGCTTGTTAATCCCCCAACACTTGCAGGGGTTGCTTCTTCTCTGTTGTCTCCTGTGGAGGAGCTGAASTCCGGCCTTCTTGCCTGGAAATGTCTAGCTAAGCTTTCCTCCTTTGGTGCATTTTAACTCCCTCTGAGCCATTTTGTGCAGCTTCTTATTTGAGAAAAGTAGACTTTGAGGAATCATTTGCAAATCAGCTCTCCAGGGGAATTGCAAGAGTACCCAGAAATCCTTGCTTTTGTTATCCTTGTTTTGGCAGCACTGCTGAAGGATGTCCTCACATGATGCCAGTTAGAATCAAAAGTTCATTTTTATTGGATGCTTCAGATCAACAGCTTCCCAGTTTTATTGAAGTATTTTGAAATCCTSTGAAAATGTGTTGTGTACCATTTGCTTTGAAGGAAAAATCTATTATAGTTTGTACTGTCTGGTGGAAAAATGTTTGCTTTTTCCATTTCTGAATGCACCCAGAGATTCTGTAGCTAAAAAAGCTGAAGTATCATTTTTGACTGTGTGTTTTTTGTTTTTGCAGATCTGCTGTCCAAACCAGCATGCTGTGTTATGCCAATCCAGTGCCTTGTCAGCGTGGCAGACAGCTGTAGTTAGAATACAAGGCTTTTGTGTTCCACCCACCCCCTCATCTCTCAGGTTTTATTCCACTTCTTTGAGCAGTGGACACATTCCTGCCAGTCTCAGTGTTTTAATTTAATTTGGGCACAGACTATATAGAATTGAACAGATGTCTGAAAGCAGTGGAGAGAAGACCATAAAATGAACCATGTGCTCAGCTCCATTTGAACCAAGCAATGCTGTATTTTTTTTGTCCCCATTGCCACAAAAGTCACACATGACTTGGAGGTGTGTGACAAGAGGATCCAACATGGGGAGAGGAGGTAAGGAGACTGGAATTGGACCTAATTTTCTTTCCTATGTATTTTTGAGGTGTGTTTTCAAGACTAGTTGTTTCTTCATCTTCTACAGTTACCAGCCATCATTTCTCTAAAGTAAAGTAAAGATTATATTTCCCAAGAAATTTAAAAAAATATTTAAAAAAAACCCAGTAAAATCTCTTCTACAAAAAATATTTTTCAACTCTTTCCCCTGAAAGATAGCTTGACTTTATTTTCAATGGGCATGGAAGGTGCTGGTTTCCAAGTAATTCCTGGAAACACAGAGTGGTAGTTCCATCCAGTAGGCAGGCCAGGAATTCCACAGCACAAAATTTCACTGCCTAAAATAATCCATTCATCAGAAGATAAGTTGAACAAATTAATCTGAAACACTGAACTTTTAAAAATGCTTTATTTTTGAAGACATTTAACAGTATTTTTMTCCTCAAGGTAATGTAATAAACAAGATTAATTGCATAAGTTTTTGAATATTTGTCATGCATGTGACATGATAGTGATATTCATATGTGATATAATGCCTCAAGATTGAGACAATTCTTGCAGAATCTTTGTCTGCATGCATGTCTCTAGTAGATATATTTTCTTACCCCGGTCTAAAATGATGAAGAAATTAATGCTCTGAAGGACTTCTTAATCCTACAAATASCCCAACACACATTAGATTAAGTTTACCAGCTTTAAAGGTGTTGTGTTTTGAAAATAAAATTTTTGTTTTAGGAGTCAGACTTTGCATGTGATGGACAATTCTCTGATTTTCGTCCCACCCACTTGCACCTTGATGTCTTTCAATTGTGGTACCCTTTAGATGTAGAAAAGTGTGTAAACGGTAATACCATTATAAAGGTGGTAGGTGAAAAAATTGAGACTGAAGCTGAATTTGAAGTTGATTGTCTTTAATTTCTCAGTAGTTCACTGTCATTGATGTACAGTCTATTTTCTTATCATTCCTGCAGTAGTTAATATTGATGGAGACATATTTATCCTGTATCATAATCTTCTCTTTCATACTGAAGACTTTAAAATTGTTCAGTTGAAGACTTTAAAAGCTTTTGTTGGAGGAGTTTGTTACATGTACATCTGAAAAGAAAATTGAAAAAAGCATTGAAACTGAAATTTCAGAATCAAATGCAATATCTTGGAAAGCAACATAAATGGTTCCACTATCCAGGAGCACTTCTACATATGCATTTCTTTATATTCATATATATGGCTATAAAGTAACTACCACCCTAACTTAGAATATCTGAATATGCAACCAATTATTTGCCTTTGTGACTTGAGTGGTAAATGTGAGTAGGAGGAGGACATGCAGAGTMTCAGGAAGGAAAATGAAGATGTGTAACCATAGATGTTGGTCACTACTGCAAAAGCAGTGTCAAATTATATTGGATATTCAGCCCTAGCAATTGAAAATGCCACATCTCTCTGGATGTGTTACTGGCATCTAAACACTATTCCACTTTTAGATCTCCCAGAAGTTTTATGAAAATGCATGAGAAAGTTTCCTTAAATTACACTCTTTTCAAAGAAAATATGCTTGGGAGGCTRTGGGGTTTTTCAGTATTATCTTCAGGAACTGCCACTTCATTAAGAACAGTTTTTAATGTGTACTTTCTCAGTTATGGGCAGTTTTTGCAATTCCCAAGCCACAGGCATCATGGAAGGTGGCTTTGTTTCTTGTTTTTTGTTTTATTTACCAATAGCATTTACACAGTAACTATCAACTCACTTTGTCTAATTTCCTAGAGAGCACCTGTGGAATTTCTGGAAATCAGTAGGAAAATGCATGGAAAGCAGCTGGGAAACTGGGAAGACACTGGGAAATTTTCTAGGAAGCACTTAGTAAATTCCTGAAAGTTGGGACAGAATCCCTAGAAAACAAAGGGAGATTTTCCAAAAAAACACATGGGCGAAGATCCCTGCAGAGAAAGGGGAAATTTCCTGAAAAACCAAGTGGTACAGCCTAGAAAGTGGAAGGTAGAAAAAGGAGAGCAGCCAAAGTGAATACTTTCAACAACACACTTAAAATTTCTCGGAAGTTGGCTGTGSATTGCCCAAAAGCACACAAGGAAGTCTTATAAAGCAAAGGGGGAATTCCCAAAAATCTTGTGCAAAGTTATGGGCATRGGGAAAATTGTGGCAAGTGTGGAATATGTGGAAAATTTCCCGGAAAGCTGGGATATTCCTTGAAAGCAGTGGAATGCACTCCTGCAAAGAATGAGGTAAATTCCTGTGATTTGGGGTGTGGATGGGCACTCCTAGAAAGCAGAAGGGGAATTTTCCTGAAATCATGTGGGAATTTGATGGAAAACAGAGAGGAATTCCAGGCAATGACAGGTGGCAGCTCATGATACTTTTCAAAGTGAAGCAGAAAACTTGTACCATACTCTGCAAGCTGCTGATCCTAAGCCTTACAGCAAATATGCATGAAGACTGAAACATATTGAGTAGAAAATACTGCAAATATTTTTGTTGGAAAAATCAGATTGCTTCTCTGATAGTGAAAACATTTTTTGAACATATGATTGCAAGGTTCAGATTAGTATATATTAATGGATAATCAATATAGTAAGTTTTTTAATAGTAATTTTTATTACTGTCTGTTTTTGATGGAATTCATCCATTTGGAAGGAAACTAGAAGGTGGCAGCCTTGGGATGATAACTGAAGTGAAACACAAGACTGTCAAGAAATAAGCCACTAAAAAACTTCAGGAAAAGAGTGAGTAGATATGTGATATTCTTTAAATTATTCCTAGCTTTCTTACTATCTGATGATTCTCTTCTTCCAATATCTGTTTGAGCACCAGGTCATATTTGATACAGAATTTCTCTTTTCAGTTTTGGAGATGTTTATTTTAATTTTTCAGGTAGTTCTTTGTGTCTCATTCATTGCTCTTGTGGAAGAAACCTAAAGCAGCATAAGTTTTGAAAACATTCAAACTCTTCTGTCATTCTGTGTAATTCAGGGCTCTTGTTCTTTCATGAAAGTATAATTGAGAATATATTTGCATGTTAGACTGCAAAGTAACGAAATATCTTCAAAGGATATAACCAATTGTTTCTTAGGTATTTATTTGAATTTTTATCAATAAAGTGTGGTAAAAATAAGGAATGAAAAAAGCATTCCATTCACAAATCAGTATGAATACYACAGTGAAAATTTTTGCCTAAAGTTTTGTGGCTGACCTGACAGATAAGATTTCAGGASTTTATAATGGCAGCAGGTATTATAAACACTGCAGTAGGATGTGCAAAACAATATTTGCTGTTGACTGCATATGTAAGATTTTTTTCTTGGGATATTGAATTTTTTGGAAGTCTTATTTGATTGAAGAATTACAGTTCTAATTCCTAGTTGCTGAAAAGTTACATTTTACTCTGTTTCAAGGGTTGGTAATCAGGCTTTCTAAAAGCCGTTTTTAAAGCATTAAATGGAAGAGGCTTTAAGCTAAATCCATACTTAGCCCTTGATTTAAAATCACTGTAATTTTGTACATTTTAAAAATGCATATGTTTTGAAAGCTTGCGGGTTTGTTGTAGTAAACACAATATTGACAATATTTGTGGCTGGTCAATTGTCCTTTGCCCTCTGTCCATAAAATACTAAGTGCATTGGGGTTCTAGGTCATCGCTACAGCTGGAGCATTGCAATTAATTATATACTGTTATTACATTAGAAGAAACTAAACTCAGAGAGAACAAAATCATTACATTCTCCCTTTTATTAATATTAGCAGACATAGCTTGTAATGGAGCTGTGTGAGGATGGAGAACTTAAAAAAATGCTTTGTGGTAAAGGGCATTTTGCAGAAAATGAGACAGGACACATCATTCAAAGCCTTGCTTCAGCAATAACATTTCTGCACAAAAACTATAATTACATTCCTCTGTTTCTCCCATATGTTCATTGATTTTGAGTGTTCATACATTTAAAAAGTTACTGATTGGTATTTTATCTATTATTTATTTCATAGGATAAAAATAATCCAGTAAAGAAGAAGTAAAATATACTACATGAATGCATTTTTAGAACTTTATTTTTCTTACAGATGCAATATGTGCTGCCATTTTCTTTTACTTCTCTTTCTGCACCAGCTGTGGCAATAACTGTGTTATTATTTCTTAGCTTGCAACTGCTTTGCATTATAACTTTAACTTAGTTCAGTTGTTATATRCACAGTGCATTACAGGAGGTCAAAAAGCAGAAGTGGATTGCTCCTGATACTTCCTCACAGCATATGTTACATTTAAGGTTCAGTGAACATCATCAGCATTTTCATCCACCACACAGAACCACTGCAATTCTGCACAGTCCACAACAGATTTAACCTATCCAGCCAAAACTTTAGATTTTGTAGATGGTAAAGGACTTGGAATTCTTGAGGTTTTTTGCAAAGAAATGATTAAACTCTTTGTTACAATATAGTGCTTTTAGGAACCCTTCCTTTACCTCTTTTACCAGACAGTTATATGGTGTTATGGAATGGTGCCTTTTATAAGGCCTTGTTTCTTCTGGGCCCTCATCAAAAGAGCAAAAACCCTTGACTGGTTTGGTATGTAAAAATGAATTTCAGGTATGAAAAAYGGGCAAATTTGGTAAATGCACTCTACTTTTTTTTGTTAGATGATGCCAGATGATCTGATTTTAAAAGACCAAACCATTATGTACTTTCGCCTTTCTTACAGGATTGTGGTGAGGAATAATATTTCAAAATTTGAAATTCTTGTATGACTTCCTGGAAGAAGTTAGGAAGATGGTTTTTGTTAGGCTGCCACTAGTTTAGAATAAAATGCATGGGAATTGCTCATAGGAATTAATCAAAAGATTTTAAAATGTTTCTGTCAGAATATGTTCACTGTAACTGATAATATTTTATTTCTTACTCTCTCTTGGCAGGTATTTTKTGCAGAGATCTAAAAGTGGAAAACATTTTTGTTAAAAGCAGTGACATCAATGAAGTAAATGAAGTGGAATTAAACATAAAGGTAAGATGAAAATTGTAGCAGTTCGGCTTCAAGAACCATTTTTAATATCCAAGTATTACTGGGAGACCTGACTTTGATACYTATTAGTAGGTTTTGAAATGAATTACTAAATGGTGTTATTATGGAAAAAAATCATTTGGAAGCTAAGAGCCACTGAAAAGAGTATTTTTTTTTAATGGTAAGTAAATTTCTTGGTCAATAAAAAAAAAAATCCTTAAAGTAACCATACCTTGGTCATGCAGATCTACATTTGCATAGTCCCAAGCCATTAGTTACAGGAAGCCAGCAGATGCTGTGAAATGTAATTAATATTTAAATTAGGAATGTTTTCAATTTAAAGTAAATCTGTTAGTAATTTAGAAAAAAGCCTATTTGATTGAAATACAAGTATATTATAGGATTCTCTTGTTATTAATAAATATTTGCTACCTAAACAMAATGTTCCATATGCTTACCTCTTCTTTTGTATTGAAGAAGATAGTCTTTGATGTTTTATAAATCATGTGTTAATTGCACATCACCAATCTGCTATTTAGTAGTAGCCACTGTTGAAATGTAGGCATCATCTTATACAACTGAATTGTTGGATCAGGAATTTACTATCTGGGATAGAAGACTCCAGGATGAGAAGCATTTTAGATACTGAAGTGGGCAATTCAGTAATTTATAATGGATAAATCTAGACTGCAAAACTGTTTTCTGTTTCTTAGCTCTGTGTATTTCTATATAATCTCATGGTCATTTTAAGAAACATATTTGTGTGTTTCTCTGTACCCTTCAGTTTGGGGCAGTGTGTGCCTTTCTTCATGAAAATGCCAGAGGTAGGTAAGGCATTGATAAATTTTCTGTCTTTTCCATGGGTTTGCCATCCTTTCAGTCTATTCACCACTTCCATCAATAGAAACCASCATGGCCAGCTGTTCTTTTTTCACGGCCTTGCTTTATGTACCCATTTGGAACAGCAACTAGCACACTTTGTCATCTCTCCTGCAAGGTGCAAGTATTTTTTCTATGTTCCATCCTGTGAATGAGGTCAGATCTTTCCTCACTTTGCTTGTTCCTCTCATTTTAGAGGAGAATAACTCCTGAGTGACTTTAATGGGAGAAGTGGAAAACACAGAACCAAGTCTAAAAGTTTGTGTGGCCAGCAGCAATTAAAGTGACTACAGGAAAGCAGAGGTCCATCACACAATGTGATATTAAAAAAAACCCAGCTAAAACCAAAATTTAAGTACTTTAGACTTTCAGGCTTGAGGCAGCTAATGTTACATGTCAGGCTAAGGTTCATACCCTCCTATTTTTGGCTGTGAGAAACTCTTCCTGGATTTTTATGATTTTCTGGTTTTGGGCAGGGTATGCAGACAGAATGATGGGACAAATCCAGACGTGGCTTACTCCTGATAAGAGAGGTTCTTCCATATGGCATGGGAGATGCATACTGGCATGGGGCTGAGATGAAATTTTGTTAATATGTATAGAAAGATTCTTCTTTTTCTAGCCACCTCTCAGTATCAGGACATCCCTTCCTGAACTCACAGATACTGATCTCTTCAGATGTATGTATTGTCTCACAGACTTTGATATGAAAAGTAAAACATATAAAAGTATGCTGAAAAATTTGACTTTGCCATGTATAACACTTGAATAAGGCTTTACAAACAGGATAAAACACTATCTTGTTAAAAAAAAAAATCAGCATATTTTTCAACCCTTTGAAATGTCCTCTTCATGGACAGTTGATGAGTAGTGCATTTTTGGTTAAGACTTTTTTTAACTCTGTATCACTCTGGTGGTAACCTCTCTCTGGTGACATAGWGCTAATTTGTTACTTCTGATGTGCTGAAGAAAAATATAAGAATCTCCAGCTAAACAGTGGGAATAAATAATAACCAATTTTTTAGACAATTTCCATCCCAAAAATGTGACTACCCCAGAATATGGGACTGATTAATATTTGATGGTGAAATAAAAGTTGAAAAACCSCCAACACCACAAAAGCAAGTAATGATGATGTAGCCTGCCCAATTGACATGTTTTTCAGGGCTTTTCCCTTGTCTATTTAGGCAATGAAAACTTTGCATTCCRTAACATAAAGATTTGTAACCTTTTCTGATTTATAGTGCATGCTGTAACATACTTCACTCCATTATTCAACATAGCATTCATTTTTTAAATTCTGTGGAGTCTTTTCCTCAACAGTTTATACCAGCAAATTTCACAGCTTGCTCACTACAAACCGAAGTAAAAAAGAATTCCTTTTTTGGGGAAGATAATTAGTTCTTCCAACATTCTGATTTATTAAATACTAGTAGCATTAAATATTCTTTAAGTGAGGGGGCTGTAGGATAGTTTCCAATTGACCAATTATGACAGAAACAGAGTCTTATCACTGCAAGGGACCTCGAGTTGTTTGATTTATTTCTCTGTCCAAAGGAAGAAGCAGCTGTACCGAGGTMATTTCTGATAAATACTTGTGCAAAGTGTACTTAAAGACCACCAGTAATGGAGACTCCATAATCTTCCCAGGCACTCTATTCTGATGCTTCATTATCCTCCTAGAAATTTTTCCTGCTGTCTGCCCTGAACCTTCAGTTTGACAATCAGCTTAAACTTATACCTGCAGGCCGTGATCTAATCACTTTTTTCATTATGAAGTTTCAGTTGACTCACCTGCAGCCACGTAATCGCTCTTGCTGACCTAAGGGAGGTGGTGGAATATTGTGCATGGGAAAAGGAAAAGGGTGCAACTGCAATTCACGTTTTCAGACAATTATTTCCTCCCCTATCCAGTACAGATATYAAGAACAGGTAGGCATTCTCCTATTGCCAGCAATCTGTTATTTCACTTCCCTCTCGGTCTCTTGTTCCTTAAAGAGGACAGACAACTGCAAAACGTGCCTTGACATAGCCTTCCACATTGACAACATAGAAGTTACACTTGTTTTCTGAGATGCATTTTTTATGGATCTGTACATTGCTCTTGTGATATTTTAATGTATTAAATTATTACATTAAACACAATAATTTGGATTGCAAAATAATTTAAGGGAAACAGTATCWAAATCCTTACTAAAATAGAAATGTGTGACACTTTGTGTTCCTCTTGTAACCCCAAAGCCTGTCAGCCTGCACTGCATGGAGATTTGCTCCTGACAGGTTCATAATATCTGTTACTCACCTCTTTGTTCTCTTCTAGGTGCCTTTTAATTCCAGTATTTTCCTGCGAGTTAAWGGGATACTTCTATAATTCTTTGATGCCAGCTTTTTCACTCTCTTACAGATAGATACCTGAAAATACAGTTTTCAAGTATTTTATCTGCCTTCCACTAATGGTTCTTGAAGAGCTAATAGCTCTGAAAAGTCTTGTCATTTTTAAAGTACTGCAGAATGAATTTTATYGGTTATGGCTGATTTTAAAATTTCCAACTCAAGTACATGCTAACCTTTCTCTGCTCTGTAAAAGACTGAGGTCTTGCCCCTTTGTCATTGATATTGATTGGACTATCCACTGCTTGCACTTGACATTTYGGTTAAAATTGATGCAAGAAGACATTAAATACATTTGCCTTCTAWGCATCATCAATCAGTTGCGTTCTTGGTTGAATACAGCACCAATGTCTTTATTCACTGTYTTCCCACCCCTCATACTCTTGTAGATGATTTCATTTTGAGTTACATCCCTTGCCCAGTTGCTCCTCATTTTTTCTTTCAGATTTTGCCCCTCTATGCTTTGGTTTTCCTTTTGGTCTTATTTTCATTTTTTGTATCCTCCCTTGTTCTGTGTGAGACTCACGGAAATTAGAAATTTAATCAGACTGGTTTAGTAATAAAGAAAAAGTTATCATTTCTGTTCTGTGATTTTGTTYTTCTTTTGTTGCTTACGTCTGAGTTCTTTTATAACCTAAGAATTCGTAGATGGACATGTGGATACAGACATAGTTTCACAACCTCCTCTTTTCTGGATTTTCTTAGTTTGATTTTTCTATTCACTTTATTTTCAGGAAAATACTAACTTCYTGAGTTGGTAATTTTATTTTGTGTAGGATGTGTATTTAAGGATATAAATGTACATAATTTTGTAAGTTTTCCCAGTATGTTAATAGCATKAATTACTGACAGTTTAAAAAGTTGTCAAAGTGATTGGTTAAAAATGAGTCCCTACAGCAGGTTTGGCCAGTTTGACAATATTATTGGTTAGAATTTCCTTTAAAATCATATTTAACATTTGTGGTATTATCTATTAAGTTAAGTTACTATTAAGTTAACAATTTCAAGATCCTTGTCATAATAATTAGATATTTGAAGCTTGGTGCCTACCTAAGACATAAAAAAATATGAGATCACAGTTCAACAGGCTTTTTTGATTTGGTAGGACAACACCAAGAAAAATATTCACTGTTGATCTCCCCTTCCATTGTGTGAAGGTTCTTATATTTTGTTCCTTACTGGCACTAAGTATGTCACCTCCTTTGATTCTGGAATTAAAACCCATAGATCTTGCTGTGAACTCAACCACATATGCCATGATGCAGCAGATAAAATCTCACTGAGATGGCCCCAAACCAGGGTCTTACTGACACGGACTGAAATAATATMAAGTGAGTTGTGAATAGGTTCTAATTTGTGAATTTTAATCTAGGACTGAAATAGAAGGTTTGAAAATTTTTATTTGAGAGTATTTTGGCACAGATTTTGTTAATCATCTGATAAGAACAAGGAAACAGAGACTTCATGTTTTGCAAAAACCCGTGTTCTTATGTGCTACCCTTATGTCTAGTAGAAAACCAAGTTCATGGGGTGTCTTGCAGTACTTTAAGTCAGTGTGTTATGAATCCTGCTTTAATAACTTACTGTGGAGAAGAAGAGTACTAAGTTTAATCACACTGCTAATGTCACAATGTCACCACCCCCTTAACAGCTAAATGATAAAAGTGAGGACACATCAGCATGAATTGTTAAGGCCTGTACATTATTCATTTAAACATCTGCTGTTGGTTCCTCTTTACATATGGGAATAAATTATACCACATCAGCACATTCTTCATGCTTTGTGTTTAAGCATTTAAAAGTTTTTTTTTTCTATTATTAATACTATTTTTTCTGCTTGGTTGGCAGCCCATGAAGTTATCAGTGCCTGTGACTACAGCCAACAGTGTGACATTTGGAGCACAGGTGTCATTATGTACATGCTGTAAGTAGCTTGTAAAAGTAATATAAAATGTACAGACCCATTTATAATACAAGTACTTACAATTTTGCACTGAAATAAAAAATAAGCCTGTGTGCTAAATCTTCAAAAAGAGTGAACTTTTATAATTGCTTGTATGTAAGCAATAAAAATTTTTATGCAAAATGAGGTAAAATATAGAGTTCAGTATTAAAAACTGAGTATTTGATTTATGGACCACTAAACAGTCTGGAAATAACAGAATATTGCAGTGAAACACCATATAATCAAAATGAGAGTTTAGACCTCTCTTTTTCATGGTTGTGTGGCTCTATAAATGAGGACGAAWAGTTGATTTACAGATTATTGGTAAAATTCTGACATGGATTGCATAAACTGTGCAATCAGGGTAAAGGCTTTTCTTGTCTACCTCTGACTGTGGTAACTCTGGAACTGAGATGTTCCAGGGCTGCCAGGTCTCCCTGTACAGGTAAACTGTGTGCCTTGGAAGTTTATTAGTTTGCTAGTATAAGAGAAAGAAACGAAACTTTACATTTGTAAGACTACATGGATATTTATATTGAAGTCTTTCATAATTTAGAACATTTGTCTTGGCTACAAAGTAATTATTCCTCTCTGAAAAATCTGAACCCACCTATAGTAGCTAAAAAATATGAAAAGGTACTCCAGTAATTGAAAATGAATTATCGTAAAGGATGTACATTACTGTGCATATGATGCAACCAAAATGTCACATTTTTTTCAGGGATGTTTTTCTGTCATAGTGCATTTGCATGCTTTTTCTCCCCACTTTGTGTTTTTCTTCTTTCAATTGCCACCAATAATGCTTTGATGCCAATGTTTTAGAACACCACAACCATGATTACATTGGTTATTATTTCTGTTCTGTGATTGTTTTGCTTCTGTTGCATACATCTGGGTTCTTTTACAACCTAGGACTTTGTACATGGACATGTGGATACAGACACAGTTTCACCACCTCCTCTTTTCTGGTTTTCTTAGTTTGATTTTTCTTTTCACTTTATTTTTGTACCTCAGCTTCTTTTCTATACAATTAGCTCACTTCTTGTGACAGCGCAATGAACTGCTCATGGCTTTATTGCCTTTATTTTTATTCATTTTTTTGTTTCKAAAATCCATGTGCACAATTTATGCTGATACAGATTGCGTTTTATTGTATTTAATGATATTAATGTCTGCATGATAGCACTAGAATTTGTAAAACATAGTAGAGTATATTACAAAATGTTTGGTAGAACTGRGGTGGTTTGACTGGCTAATAAGAATCCAGAGCTGTGCCTGCAATCAGCACAATTCACAGCTCAGAACTTGTAAAATTCAGAGCAGTGAACTGTGTTGATTGCAGCTGGAGCTTAGAACTTCTGACCTTCTTCCTTAATTAGCAATATAAATATTTCTTAAAATTAGCATTTTGTAATCACAACAGTGTCAGAACAAAGTAGCATTAATTCACCCCTTGTTGTGTTGACTACCCAAGAATGAAAACACCGTGTATAAATTAATAGAATGCAATTCACACTTCTTTTTATTGCTTAATTTGAAAACAGTAATACAAAAGCCATAAGATCATCTTCTGATTTTAATTCTGCTTTTGCAAATTGCTTTTCTTCCCTCCCTGAATAATGGCTCGTGCTCCTGGTGCTCYTCTAATGGGCTTAAGGATACTGTTAGAGGCATTATTGCCACCAGTGTCACTTTGACCCTTCCTGCTTCCCTACTAAATCCCTGGCTGCCCTGGCTCCCTTGTCCATGCAGATGGCATATTCCATCTTTGTGGCAGGGCTGTTATTGCCACCACAGGCTGTGTCTGCACCTAGATGGGGACACAAGCCCCGAGRTGACTCTAGAACTCTGTTAATGCAGAGTTTTCTCTGCACGGTGGGGTAAGGCCGGCCTGGTGGATTTTTATGTGCAATCTAAAGTGTACTCTACACTTCCCATTTAATTTCTATCTTAACACATACTCATAGAAGCATCCACAATAGTAACCAGCAAAAAGAAAATCCATTAAAATACAAAAGTGTGCCAGCACATTGAAGGATTAGAGCAGCAWGAGTCCTGCTGCCTGTCACGCTCCRAGAGTGTGGCCTGTGTGCTGCTGTCTAATAGGAAAGGGTCAGGGGATTCTTTTTCCTGGGAAATCTGCACTATTGGATTTCTTCCTCATTCTTCCACGTGTGCTCTGGCCCCCACAGTAGTTCTCAAAAACCTTTGTGCAGCTGAAGAAACCTGGGATGCCTAATAAATTACTTCCTGCATTACAGCAATAAGAAACCTATTAAGAAAGTGTGGTAATTCTTGCTCCTTTCTAAAGGCACAGAAAATTTCTTCACAGATTTTCAAGGTGCCATGTGATACRTTTCACCTACTTAACTTGATTTCTTCAGCTGAAGTTATCTGTTGTCTGTCACTGCCTTAGTCTGGAGAGAATTKAGTCCTATCTGTGCATAGCAGAATAATGGGCATTGTCACCAGCCAATACTTAGGGTATCATGTCCTGASATGAATGCATTCTGCCCCTTTTCTCTTCTTTAAATTGAGTTCCATGTGGATTTAAGTCCTGAGGGAGATTGGGAAGGAGAACTTCAGGATAAAAGAAAACCTCAAGTTTTGTCAAAGATATAGTTTGAGAATAAAAGTTTTGGGGAAAATGCACCAAAATATTAATTTTATGTTTTACCTTAAAAATTAAAACCATGTGAATGAAACAACACAGTGTTTTGCTTTGATATAAAGTGACAGGCATCCTTCACCAGGATGTGACAACTACATTTTTCAGAACTGACTTCTGTGTTTTGGGAATAGAACTAAAAAAAATTATTTGTTGAAAATAACTTATTTGATGGAGTTAGCTTCTTTTTTYTTGTTGTTGTTTTTTGTTTGTTTTAAATGGTCACAAAAAGGAGTATTAATTTGTCAAAAGTATTTACTATATAATTCTTGCAAGTCAGTTGTKCATGGATGTAAAATCTATTAGGAGTTTAATCTTTGATAGTTTTGATTGAAAATACAGACCACATGATACGGTTTTTCATTCTATGTGATTATTAAAACACAAATCAATAGTTACTTTCAAGTATATGCTCTAATAATCATTTAAAGTTGATGTTTCTGGTTAATACTCGTGCTGGTACATAGTCACAGAAACCCAATACCAAGTGTCTGGTATTGAAACTTCTTTTTTAATAGGAATACATTTGTTTTAGTTTAATACATGTTTWCTTTTTTCTTATTTAATTGTTTCCACATCGTTAAGGATACAGTCAGTGTAAAGGAAGCAGATGACACAGAAAGATTAAATTGAAGATACAGATACCACATTTATTCAAATATTTTACAAAAAATAACAGAAAATAGATACAGGACAAGAATGCAGCTTATGTATATTTTTATGAACATGTGTACTCTTAATATAGACACTTATGGTAGGTTTTCAATTTTTCTGACATGTCATTTTATTACCATATTTCTACTGATAAATAACATTTGATGAGGCCGAACAAGTCAACAGTCACACTACATAGGTAAAGGAGATACATCTAAATAGCAGAACAAAGAGTGAAGAATTGAAAATTATGCTTTGTTTCTCCCAGTGTTTCTGCTTTGTTTTTTTGTTCTGAAAAATATGTTTTTGAGCAGTAAAATTATATTCTAGAYTTCTGTAATTTTTCTATGAAACAAAGTTGCTTTAATTTACTCTTACTCTATGAAGAATAGCATTTCATAGATTTTAAGAGTTTAGAGCTGAGTTCTGAACATCAGTGCAGTTGACTTTAGGGATACACTATATATGACTAATTTGACTTATATAAAAAATCTACAGAATAAAAGCCTACAGAATAAAAGTATSTAGTAACTCTTGTAATGCATCCATAATTTGTTTGAGCTGTTATTAGAAAGACAACTCACTGGGACTCCARTGCCCAAATTTAGAGTGCTCTGTTTTGTCTTGTGGCTGTTGTTTCAGTTCTTGTGACTGTTATTAACCCACTAGCCTAAAAACATTGGCCCATGAATTACTGATGGTTCTTATCACTGCAATGTAGTGGTTGTTAGTACAGAACTGTTGAATTGTTTGATGGAAGATATTACTTGGACATGGAATAGAAAGAAATTATAAGTGTGTGCAGTAAACATTATTTCTCAGATAGAAATACAGCACACAATGGCAGCAAGTTAGCCAAAGGATTTGGGTGGCTGAATCAGGGAGTAAAATACTCTGTGTGTTCAGTTTAATATTTCCTAGCTGGTACTTCAGTTGTTTCTTAGTAAACCTTTGGCTACTACCTAAAAAATCCATACAACAGCAATTACCTTTTATCTCTGTGCATGCTTTGTCACAAAGATTAAATCACCTCTTARCCTCATAACCTTTTTCCTTTAAATCTCTCTGAGAGACACATTTTTAGAACTTGAGTCACTTTTGTAGAGTTCTCTGAAGTTWTCCCAGTCCTGCCAACTTTTTGATTTCAGAGYGATCCCATAATACACAGTTTTTTTKGTGAAAAATAGTAGGTATTCATTCACTGACCCTAATTTTCTTGTACCTTTTATAGAAGGCTTGGAAGAAAAGCTTTTAAAATAATAAGAAGGGAAGACCTCTGCTTTGAAAAATCTGTTCTGGGTTACCAAGGCTGGTAAGTACACARTGCTCTCACAGAATAAGTGTTGACTACATTGCAATGAATTCCACAATTATAGTAGTTGTATTTTTCTTAGCTTTTAAGTAGTACATGTTTTCTGAAAAGCAAAATTGATGTTAAAAATAAATGGACATAAATATTGTGAGCAAATTTCATAGCACTGTAAGAAGAAAGGTCTCTGCTGTATTAAAGCACTCAGTTGAAAATGTGTCTTGTTGTTAGTAGAAATGAGAGGTTTAAAGTTGTGGTTCTCATTCCTAGAAGAATGAATTTTGAAACTACTTCTGAAAGTTGATGTTGTTCATGAAATCACAGCTAATGAATTGCTTGATAACCAGTGGATAGCTGAATTTTGAAGAGATGCAGTTTCTTTTCCTTGTATTGTACCGCTCACTTTGATGGTATGTAAAGTTGCTGTATTGCCTCAGTGGAATCCAGTAGGTTGGAAAATTTTAAAAAATGCCGTCTAAGCATCRTAACACTTGTTAGGGGTCTGATCGAAAGCTCCCAAATCCATCAGCATGTTTTGCTTGTATTCCATGGGCTTCTGATAAACCTGTTAACTAAGAGAATCCTTATACTGTATTCCTTGCCCAAATCAACTTTACCTGGTTTCCCATAGGTTTTGACATAATATGGTACTATGGGTTTGGGTCAGGTTTGATCAATTCAATGATAAMACYTTTTTTTTCCTTTTCTTTTTTGATRAAAAAAAACCAATAAAAAACTTTGAGCTACAGGGCCATTCTGAAGGCGAGTGAAATGTAGTGCTGGAAGGGAAGCTGGGAGCTCCCAGCTTGCTGGCTGGGCTGCAGATCTTGTCACTGTGAGAATACTGAACTTTCAGCTGTCTCATGGAACACTTGTGCTATTTTGTAGTTGAAATTAAAGGAGAGGGAATGGACATAGCTGCTACTTAAAGCTAACCTATGATAGCAAACCCCAATTTTTTCCCTAGCTAGATTCTGTACCATTTAGAAAGAGAAATGCCTGTGAATCACTGCAAAGTATTCTGCTATGTGGGAGGATAAATAGCTCTCTCTATTCAAGATGGAACACTGGTTTTGCTTCACACCTTCCTCTACAAAAGAGCCATTCTGGACTAGCCTGCAGCTTTCTTCCTTCCTGCTAATTGAGTAGAGCTGAACAGGAAGCTTTTTTCCCAAGGTTTCATTGCATTCTTGTGTGTGGGAGAATAGCCACAACCAAATGTGTAACTCTACAATGGCCTGGAAAATGAGGCAATTTTCATCCAGCTCTGCCCTGCCATACTATGAGTACCACACTGTCTTTGCTTCATGAAAATGAAGACATGGAAAACTGCCACCCATGTGATTTCATGACTTCTCACTATGGAGCTTGATATTAATTTCCATATGAACATCATAGCATGTAACAAGACTTCCCTATAATTCATAGTAAACCACTCCTTCTCTCCATACTACACAACATTTCAGACCCAGTAGATTTTAATTGGSAATAATTTTCTTTTTTTATGAAGTAGGTAGTAGACTGGCTGTCTTATCTACCTACAAATACCTACAAATGCACCCCTGTATTGGTTGGTTTCCATTTGCACTGAAATTGATTGGTTGATTGGTTTCCATTTGCACTTCCACAGTAAATGTGCAACAACTTTTAGCACTGGTTTCAGAACTATATTTTAGATTTTTTCATCAAGTTTGAATTGTTTCTAAATATTGAGGTGTGCTTATCAGAGACTAATGACAGAATTCCCTCGTGCCAGGGAATACACTCTGAGGCCTACAGACATCCTTGGGTCAGAAACCATCAGAAATGAGCTCTGGAAATACACTRAAGCCATTTGTACCTCCAGCTGATCTATTTCTAACAGTTTTAACTGCTTCCTTAAGGGAAAATTTTCTGGATGAGACAGTGCTTCAGACAGTGATTTTAGCTTCATGCTTCAGCCTTTCCTGTAAGTGATCAGCCAGCATTGTCTATTACTCAAACCTTTGTGCCTCACACCAGGCACCAGAAAGGACTTTCATGGTTTAACCCCAACTGGCACCTAAGCACCACGCACCCAACTCTCTCYTATAAAAATTTACTCCTCAGCTTCAGCAGGCAGGTGGTGAAGGAGAGTCTTCTCCTGCTCCATACCTTCTACATTCTGTCCATGTTCCATCCAAAGCCCCCAGTKGCTTTACTGGCATTCTGGTTTTCACACATATTACATATTGCAGCCCTAAATGTTTTTCTGTTTCTAGTGAAAACTCTAGGCTTTTAGAGGAGCATAAAAATAAGAAATGGGGACTTCAAGCGACACTTAGGTGAAAAGTCTCACTATGCCAAATTATTAAAGAAATGCTCCTGAAATTATCCTATAAGGACCTTGGTTTCAGAATTATGGAACACCTGTGGCTCCCTCCTTACTTCAGCAGGAGTTGCAGATAYTCAGGACCATTGAAAACCAGGACASCAGTTTCTACTTCAAGCTTGTGCCTTCACAGCCTCTGCGACTTTACAATAGCCAGATGGGGAACATGAAAGTGCATTATCATGTAGAGAATTCTGTGTGTAAAAAAATTAACCCCTTGGAGCCGTGTGACACATGAGCTTCTGCACTGGAGAAAAATGCATTTGGCACCACAGTCTCCCACCAGGAAATCCCTACCATCTGTACCAAAAATTTATGAAGTCACAAGTCATTCTCTATGATTAAAACTGGCATTTCAAACATAGGTGCAGCAATTTTATATTCCAGAACAATAYTTTAACAATAAAAATTTTAATTTAAAAGTTGCTGTGTTCTTGCAGCTAAACAAATCACCTCAAGCTCAATTCAAGTTAGTGGATACCTCTGGAGGTTTATGTGTTGTCAGTTTGAGACTATATAGAGTTTTGGCTGGGGGCTATGCAAAGGGCCGATGATTAATTATTTACTAGAAATAGTAATTAATGCAGTCCTGCTACAAGTTTTGATTATTCTGATCTCTGTACCAGTTAAAACTTTTCCAGACACGTTTAACTTCTTACATGTGGTGAAAAGTAAGAGCCAAATAGATGACAGGATAGCAGAATATTTTTAAGTTTCTAAGAAACATGAAGACTGTATTACCACTAAATGGTATTTCTGCATTATCTGCACAGAACATTACATATACCRTGAGTATAATATTTGTGAAACATAGAGTAAATCTAATTTTGCAATAAATATCTTTATGGATACATATGCTTTAATTTGATATTATAGTTTCCAATTATTTTAACTTACATTCAAGAAATAATCTCTATTCCATTTCCTACCTATATATTGTATGGATGGTGATATATTTTAACTATAAGAATATTCTACCTMATTTTGTTCACTTCTCACCCTGAGAATTTGATATTTTCTTATCTGTGGTTTGATAGAACATGGTGTTTCCTTTCAGATAGTGGGGGTGGTTTAGTTTTTTTTCTTCTCCTGTGTTGATTTTTATTTCTATCAAAAGAACTTTTRAGCATATTGATTGTGAGCTCTGATTTAGAATTCTGTATTATTGCTGTGATTTTTGGTGAAATTTACAGGTATGTGAGTATGCTTGACTGAAGAGGAAAATCAAGACCCTAACATATAAAACTTATGTGCACACCATGTGAGTTTTCTTGTTTCTTTTCAGACTGATTTTCACAAGGAAGCAAAAAGTCTAAAGCTCAGATCCTCTTGTGTCTGAATTGCAACTCTAGTTCAGCAAAATGCCTGTGTATCTGTTCTGCAAATTATTTAAACACATTTTCAAAAGTATGTGGGGACTTGAAAAATTTGACTCAATGAAGTACTGAGATGCCTAAGGATGCCTAACAATTCTGAGAAGAAATCTGCTTAGAGCTCTCACATCCCCATCTTAAATTTTCTCAGCTCTCTGGATTTGGATCTTTTTGTGCACTTGSACCTCTATACTCCAGCAGTTCTGGGCAGTTTGGAGCAGAGTCAATTTATTGTTTTTATTTCCATAGTTACATTAGGCTTGCTTTTAGACTCTAAGACTTYTCTATGCATCAAGACTTTTCTCTGTCTCTCTTGACTTTCTAATAGTATCAGAGGGATTTTTATTATTTTCAGGCATCTTTTCTTCCATTTACTGAGTATCATAACTAATTTGCAGGTTTTTCTGTTTACATCTATAGCATTTTAGTCAGTGGAATTATTAATGTATTCTCAAAGTACAATTATCATAAATCAAGAATTTCCCAGTTCTGTTTCCTCCTCTTGGTGTTAGCTAATTTTTTTCCCCCTGAATTGATAACTGAATTATTGTCCCCTAAGATATCTATTTAAAATATTCCAGACTAATGCATTGAACAATTCTTGCAAATGATCACTTCAACCAGTCCTTCTCCTTGATGTTTTAAAATTGATGTATATGTCAGTGAGAGAAACAGAATATGGATGCTCATCAGGCTTCAACCTTTGTATGTTACATGTGTTCATGGAGAAAATACKTTATTGTATTCTCCAAGAATAGCTGGTTATCTCTGTATTTTTATCTTGAATCCTGCTAAAGTTTGCTTACTAAAAATTGAGTAGAAAAAGGAAAAGTTGAAATTAAAAAAAGAGAAACACAAACAACATAATCTGTCAATTAGTGACCCCCAGGCCTGTTACCCACAGTTGGCACCAGGTGCTGGTGAATTAAACCCAACAGGTGTTCAAATGAGCCAACACAGATAATTAACTTAAATGGTCCCATTTTCTTAAAAACTGTAATGAAATAAACCCCCTCTTCTCTTTCACGGGGTATACAATTATCTGGCACTTTGTAAGGCCTAGCTCTTTTAAAAAGGCCTAATCTCAGCCTCTGATTTTGTGGGTGCAATTCACTGCACRCTGCACATTTAACTACATAATTTGTTCATGCAAAGGAGGTAGTTAAAATGTGTGTCAYCAGCTATGCCCACAGTTGTCATAATTGCAGATGTAAATCAGCTTGCGCAGCAAATGAGGTTGTTTTGCACAATCCAAACCCACCTTTCTAATGGCTGGGAGTGTTTATGCCTTGGTCATTTGCTACATAAGTGACTTTGCTCTCTGTTTCAAACAAAAGAAATGCTTTCTAAATACCAGTCCTCATGTAACAGAATACAAGTAGTTTGAAATGAGAATCGTCAGATTAATGAGGTGGATGAAAGAGCCTTAGAAACTGTCTCATCTGTGACCTCTTTCCTCTGCTTGATCCACTGTGTGACCTCAGAAAAATAGCTATTTTTTCTGTGTTAGTAAACTCGCAGTTTACTAGTTTGTACTGTCTAGATAAACTACCAAGTAACTATATCTTGTTAATTAATATTAGAAAAATATATCCCTGCTGTTAGTGAAGTGCTCCAAGAGTGCCAGAAGATTAATAATATTAATGCCAAATATTATCTCTTAAAAATAAGTAACAAGACAGCTCTAGTTTTCAGTGTTGTGTATAAACTTTGCATAGAGCATGTGCTTGCCTTTCTTTCCAAACTTTCAGGTATGTAATTGCTAGCTTTACTGAATAGCCAAGGTAATGAAACCAAAATTATTTTAGATCATTCAGTGTGATCTAAAAGGACAGATGTCAGTTTAAAATCTATGGATTCTGTCCCTTCGGAATCCATAGATTGCTGCACTACCCATTATAGATTAGGCTCAATAAAATGGGAGTGTTTTCTAGGCACATTTATTTGCTCAGTAACCTAAAGAAACATGGATAGGTACAGAAACAGGGAGAAGCAGGGATAGTGGAAAATCTCAGCCATCCTCTGACTCTTTGGGTTTTCTTTTTATTTTTACAGAAAGAGCTAAAATTCCTTTCCCAAAAGCACTGAAAAGTACTCTTTCTCAGAAATGATCCATGAGGAAGAAGAAATGGTGATGTTTCTTTTAAGTAGCAAGTCATATCAAAATAGAAAAAAACCCTAGAAGGTAAGAAATTACTTATGGGGTGAGATCATCTATGTCAACGCTCTCTCTGACAATGATGACAGGAAACCCTATTTAGGAAGAATATTCAAGCCTGGCTATTTCTCCCCATGTAACACCAAGCCTGGATACTTCCTTTCATTTAGTACCCCAGTATTCAGAATTATCTTTAAGGTTGTGAGAAGACACATTCCAACATAATCCTGTTAGCATTCATCATGGCCCTGTTGTCAATGAAAATCTCTGGTTCCTTGTTGAATATGCTGATGCCATCTGCCTCTGCAGCTGCCCATGGCTGTAAGATCCAGAAATGCACTGTTTAATGAGTAAATAAATATTTTTGTATTTTCTGTTTTAAAATTCTCTCCCACTCTATTCATCAGATAGCCCTTATTTCCAGGAGYACAGAATGTAGCAAAAAAGCTCCCATTCACTACTAAGTAAAATCTCAGCCATATCCCTCCTCAGTCACCTTCTCACCAAAGTGGTGACTCCAAGATTGCTTTCCTGACTGGTGACTCTAACTGCCAGTTGGATCATCCTGAGCATCAGGAACACCTGCTTTGGATTACTTTTCCTTWAGTGTACCATTTTTTTTGTTTTCCCTCTCCTGTTTGAACCAGTATTTTCATTGGAGGTGTCCAGGGCATTAAGAAACTTGAGTTTCTGTGTATTTAGGAGTGGGATTTTCACCTTTTAAAATATCAGACTGCTCTCCTTCTTAGCACTGAATATTATTTGTGTTAGCAGGAGTGTTCAGAGAATGACACTTTGMAAAGTCAAGAAATTGTCATTGTACTGAGGAACAAGTCTCATCTTCTCAGCAGGTATCGATCATTATTATGACTATTGTGGTGTGAAACAATATCCTAATTCAGCTATCCCAGTCCCTCCCAGGYGCGCCAATACCTTCTCCCTTCCCCCCTCCCCCTGCCCCTTGCTAAGTGCTGTCCATSAAGCTTAACATTCCAGTGAGGGCGTCCTGTGATTGGTGAAGTTCAAAAGATGCCCCTCAGCCCYGGGGTCAYTGGCCTAGCCAAGTGCCATTTGTCCCCTGAGCCTTCCCCCCTTCCTCTCCCCCTTTCCCCGGGCTTAAAAGGACRCTGGGACSATGCGGTCGGGATTCTGTTGTATCTGTTATAAGATTCAGAAACTATTACTTAAATCACTGATTCTTATCAAGTAAAGATCTGTACCAAGGAATATTCAGCTGTTTTGCTAKCTTTGGCTTGTTCTCTGAAGAGATAAAACTAATGGCAAAAAGTTGAACTTCATCCTATGGAGACCACTGATCCTGTCTTGGTTGAATTTTAACCACAAAAGAGACCAGAAACCAAAGAATATATTTTTTTTGTGAGAGATGCAGATACAAATCTTCATCTCTTGTTTTTATAATATGAAGATACCATTTTCTAGTGTGTTTGAATATTGTGATGAAGTAATATCTGTCAATTTGATTAAGAAGCCTAGTTAGTGAAGATTAAAATCAAGAAAAAGRTCGTTTACATTTGTTAAAGCAAAAAAGTCTTGTCTCAAAGATTGGATTTAAAATTTAAAGAGAGGAAGCTTGTCTTTGTGTATTGTCAAAGAGATTTAAAGTTATCTGTTATAATTCTTTTATTTCTTCATGATCTTAGTTTTGCATATTTTATGATATATATATTAAAGTAGAATTACATTAGAATATTATTTTGTAATTGTTCTCTGTTATGGTTCTTAGTTCATATCTGTATTCTTCCCACCTGTTTAGTGTATTTATAATGTTGTAGTCTTTATTTTTTTTAAATTGCACTCCCCTAAAGGTAGATCAGGATCTCTTGCATGAAGTTCAGAGCAGAATCAGTATTTCCAAAAAGAGAAGGGAGAATTTGACATGTTCTTGGTGTCTTCCACCCAGAAACTGGGAAATAAAAGCCTCCTGAAGTCTTGTCTCACTCACAGTCAGACAGAAATCATAGGACATCCATCGACTTTGAACAACTCAAGAGTAAACAACTATTACTGCTGCCAAAATGAGCAAACTATATAAAGATGGACAAATGTATCCTGAAGTGTTTTGTCTCTTTACTTCCCTGAACCCTTTAATCAGAAAGCTTTAGCTTTCCTTTAGCACTGAAGAAAATCTTACAGCAGTGTGAACTCCTAACCTGTAAGAGGACAGCYGCTGATTGTATTTTTGTCAGAGTACAAATTATGGAATTGTCTAAAATATATGTAATTTATTTGTTCTGCACTAATAGACACCATGCCAGGTAGGCAATTTTCTTTCACAAATCCATTTTTTTGTGTTTTACTTGCTTTTACTTTCTTTACTTTTGTTACAAACACTGGGGGTAGGGGGACTGTGTGATGAGGCCAGAATCTGCAATAAGGATTCCTGATAACTGCATGCTTCACACTCAGAGAATATTCTAGGAAATTGCTTATAAATTTGCTTGAGGCATTTTAACACAAGTGCTTCAGTCTATGGAATTTGTTACTGCTATTTTAGGTTGCTTTCAATTGCTTATTTTTGAGCAGAACTTGTATTAAACTGCACAAATAAGAGATGTTCTTTAAAACACAATAGAATTCTAGGGTTTTTGCTACTGAAATTCTGGTGTGTTGATTAAACTCCAAATAAAACAGGTGTTAGAGTAATGGCCTTTACAAGTTAATTAATCTTCATTTTCAAAGGATGAGCTACCATTTGGCTTGGGTTTGTTATACGTAAGTGTAAATTACAGTGTGATTTACTGTTCTAAAGAAAAAGCCMCTCTCTAAGGACAGGTCTTGCCAGTAAACTGGCATTGTGGCACATGGTGTGAGCAAATTATGCACACTTTTGGTTGAAAACATTTCCTTAAATATATGTACAATCTGTTTTATTGCTTATTCAAGAGATTGTGCTGAGAATATCAGTTTGAGGAAATACCACCTATTTAAATACCTTCTAATCTCCAAACTAATATTGAAATTCCTCTTASAGTCATTACAGCCTTGATTTTATTTACTTGTGAAGTATTTCTATTACAGGGCCAAAATCTTTACTGTACATATGTGAACACTTGGAGAGGTTTTATTTACAGTAAACTAAGAAAGAGCTTTTTGACATAATATAATAATGAAAGGGTAATGTATCCCTGTCATTCTCACTGTAGAACATAGCTATATGTATAATCAGGCATCTTTTGGAAGGATTGATCTAGTTTCTGTTTTTCAGATCAGAACAAAGTCAAGCCTGTTGAGGAGAAAAAAAGGTATGTTCTACAAAATGCAGTGAGTCTAAGCCACAGATTTCTATATTTTCCTGACAGAATTCAGTAAGATTTTCACTTTAAGCAGAAAGTTGTCTTTTTTTTTTCTCTTTTTGTTGTGCACCCAATCAGCAGCAAAGTCAACTTCACTTATGAGTTCTAATAGTCACACTGTTTYTATTTGAAGTGCTTCAAAACCCTTTACAAAGTCCCAACTTCTTTCTGGTCCTTATGACACCAAGATGGTAGGTCAGAGTGTGGCCTGGATAACAGCTGATAACTACCTTGTCAGCTGGCAGGTGACACTGCTCATTCCTTTCATTTACTGAGAGTCACTTGGAAGGCACCTCTGCCTCACAGTCCTACCCAATCACTGCACTTGCACTGCAGCAAACTTGGGGCACAGTGCTGCCCAGTGCTTCTATTCTGTTGTCAAGTGCACTTTTTTGGAAGAGAGATGAAATTTTCAGAATCCCAGCAGATATGGTGATGTTTTGCACCACCCCTGCTCTTTCAAACCAAGGGAGCTTGGAAATGCWCTGCTTCACATCAAAGGATTATGTSTTTTRCAGCACTARCAGAACACAGTAAGTGTAATTTGCCTTTAGAGAGTGAGGTATTTACTTTTCATGGGTCCATTCTCCTATCCTGAAGTGCTAAATCATTCCCTGTCTCCGTCAACTTTAAGATATCTTGGCTTAGAGCACAGCTTTTGTGACTGACTCCTGAACAGAATTAACTTTGATCTCACTTGATCTTGTTGTGACTTCTCATTTCCTCCACACTCCAGGATTTATTTTGTATGCTGTCCTGTTTTGGTTCAGTCCAATTCTGTTCCCACAACTCCTCACGTTTCTTGCCCCAGACCAGATGCACACCCAGCAGCACCCTGTGTAAGGCTCACGTGTTCCTGACATATCAGCGTGCTTTGGTGAGGTGCACTGGAGCTCTCTGGGGCTCACAGGAGAGCAGGCAGCAGCCTGTCAGACCCACGGCTGTGCCATCTCCTGCCCAGAGGTGACTTGTGTCAGGCCAAGGAGGGAATGAGGAATTAGCATACAGGTTGGAAGTGTCTCAAAGGTGACGCTGCCAGGATGGGAGCAGCTGGGAGGTGCTAAATGCTTGAGCTTGTGCAGGAACTGCAGAAGAGTAGAACATCATCTTCCCAAATGCTTGAGAAGAAACTTTCATTCTGTCRGTGACTCCTAGCACTAAACCTCGTTAAACAACATAGAGCTCTTACAGTAAGCTCCATGTATTTTCCCTTTTTCTTCCTTATCCCCCTTTTTCCCTTTATCTCTTTTTTTCCACTCCTTTTCAATACCTTCGTTTCCTCAGTTGACTTTTTTTTTTCATCTGCCAAAAGATTTCTTTTTTTTCTTCCACAAATCCCTTTCTTGTTTCTCCTTTTGATGTGGCTTTTCTCTGTGTTTCCCTTTCAACCCTCAGAGCTTATTTTAGTCTCTTCTCTGTATTTGTTACATGGAGGAGTGCTATTGAAAAATTAAAAGTAGATTGCATGGGATTTTCTTATTTCTCTTTTTCCTCTAGAGGGCTGTTTCTCTTCCCTGCTATTTCTATGAAGCTTACCATTCCCAAATGCTTCCTTCCTTTTCTAYCAAATTATTTTACTCATCTTTTGCTCTCTTGCTCTGTCCTTCTACTTCAACTTCCCCTTCACTTATTATTGCTTGATATTTAATTTCTCAGGCAGGRTGAGTCTTTGTGGAAGCATTCTGGAAAAACACTCCAGTCTGTGCCTCAGCTCTGCTGACAAACCCTGACTTCCCAACTGTGTCTATACTGGATTTGTGTTCCTTTTCCCCCCCATTTCAGCCCCAGTAGCAGCAGCGAGGTTGGCAGTATTAAGCGCTACAGCCCCATTATAACCACAGCCTTGTATAACCTATTAAAGATCAGRTCTGTATGACATTGTAATTTTAATAGCAGTCGCTGGCAGCCTATCTCTGCTTGTTCTCCTATTATTACAACCACCAGTAGAGCTGTTCTACTGGGAAATTTCAAGTGTAGACAAAGCTTTAATCAACAGTAATCTGATCCTTTAAAAATGCAACACCAATTCATTTATTTCTCATTTCACATATGAAATTTTAATAGGTACAATCACCCTTAAGGATGTTTCAAATATTAACACTATGCACAATTAGAAAACAGAATCTTTTTTCTGTATGAAACTATCAGCATCTTTGAACCAAGTAAGTAGTTTTCTGTGCAGACATCAAGTTTACTATCCATCAGAAGCTTATTAACAGCTGTGTTAGTCCTAATTAAGTGCAAAGCAATGGCAGACTTTTTAATTAAGTCTTATTTTCCTAAGAGGAGCCTGATGGGATTTTTTTTCTCTTTCTCTTCCCCACCTCCATCCTTATTTACTGTGTAAAGTCAGCTTTAAAAATAACTGGGACACAAGATGGGGCCATTGACATGAGGCCAAGGCACCAGGAAATATTTCCTTTGTGGAATGGCTGTGTTGTGATTGTACTGGCCATATTTTATTCCTTTGGTTTAGTAAAATAATTCTGATTTTTAAAAACTTTTCTGCAATGTTTTTCATTTTTTTTTTTTTTTTTAGTTCTCCACTTGTCTGAAGTGTATTTCCTGCATCCTCAGTTTCAACAGAAGTAGAAATTAATTTAAGTGTATAAATTCGCATGAGAGAAAGTGGAAATGTGTGACATCATATACACCAATAAGGTCCTTGCTGCCTGACTAGACCTCTGTGTGTAGCACAATGTAGTAAATACTCAGTTGTTGAGAAAGAATTGGTCTCACAGGTAATCTGAAATTTAGAAGTCTCTGCAAGTGTTTGATTTTCTTAGTCCTGAGCAGTGCCCAGGGGTCTATGTGTACAAGTGAAGGAGGGAGAGAAGTGCCCTGAAAACCCTCTTAATCTGCACTTTCTGCGCAGCACTATTTAAACTGGAGAACAACTGTAACCACAAACAATGTCTGGGTTGTTACTTTGCTAAGAGGATAAGCAGTGTGTACATGTAAGAGGGCAGAGTAACTTCTCACTGCTCTTGACAAAGTATTGTCAAGTACAAATATTTTTCTATACTATTACAGGTATAAAATGCCTTTACCTGAGCTCTGATCAGTCATTATTTTAAGCTGAATTAAAATGTCTCAAGGCAAATCCTGGCCTGGATGAGCTCACAGTTACACCAAGGACTCCTGTGAAATGCTGACAGTTTACAAGGGGTGAGGATCTGTCCTCTACAGTTTAAAGATAGGGTGGATCACCACACAAGATTAATTTTAGGGTTTACTTCTCTAACCAACCCCAGAGCTCCCGGGTTTACTCTTGCATGTTTTAGGCAGCAGACTGTTTTCCTTTGGACAACAGGAAAAATGTAATGTGTTCCTGTAAAAAAGTATTCAAATGTGCAAGGACAGAGCAATCAAGGCAATGGCCAGCAAGCTTAAAAGGAACTGGGGCCTAAAAGCCATTAAACTTCATGGTGTTGCCTAGCTAGGCTTAGCCCTATGGGCTCTGAGGAGCAGGAATTGTCATTTTCAAAGGATTTGCAGAGCACTTGTTGCAACCTGAGCTGGCTTGAGCCTAAGGCACTGATGTAATATAAGCACTGAGGTCAGTAAAATCATAACAACAGTCATAGTGGCTTTAAAATGCTCTGGCTCAATTATGGCAGTAAATCCAAGTCTAGATATAGCAGCTCTTCATTTATGGGCACACAGGTATGTCATAATTGTCTGTAATAAAGTATGATGGAAATTAAAATGGCAACACTTTACCTCCTGCTTTGTGGAGCAAACCAGTGAATTTTTTTTTCATTTATACCTATTGTGTGCTGTTTCCAACACAGGTTCTGGGTTTGTATATTTAGAAGTTTCAGTAATCAATACTTGGTACGTTCTGGTTCATTACAGCTGCAGGGGTTAATGAATGACTATTGTTTATACATTGTCTGATGTTAAAGCTTAATCCATATTTGAGTCTGATGCCAGCTTTGTTTCCAGGAAGAAAGAACTGAGATAATGGCTAGGCATATTTTAAAAGAGAATAGGGTTTTTATAATGGTTATGGATCATTTTTATACTTTGGTTATCTTGAGTGCATKGGACCTGTATGCTTCAGGATTGGCCAAGTCTGATTACTTTTTTCCTCTTTATTTAATAAAAAGCAGAATAAGCTCATTAATTTCTTCCACTTCTTTYCCCTGTCTCTCATCTGCTTATATAGGGTTTATATTCATATAAGAGACACTAATGTCCCCTGAAGAATAAATTTTAAAAATGCCTCCGGACAAGGCAGCCRCTTGTAACCAAACCTGCATTGGCAGCTGTTAGGAGTGCTTGGAAAGAGTTGTCAGACACTGGAATGGGCTGCCCAGGGAGGTGGTGGGGTCACCATCCCTGGAGCTGTTCAAGGAATGACTGGAGGTGGCACTCAGTGCYRTGGTCTGGTTGACCCAGTGGTGTTGGGTCAGAGGTGGAACTYGGTGATCTTGGAGGTCTTTTCCAGCATTAAAGATTCCGTGTTTCTGTAATGGAGACCTTGGAAATGACTTTTTAAGAACAGATAATACTGTAAGGTTCCTGAAGCTTCTGCCCATTTTCCATGTAAAATACTTGCTTTCCAAAYGTGGAAATTTATTTTGCTAACTCCTAGACTGCCAAGAGCTCTACAACACTTAGCTTGTACCACTCTCCTATGTTTAATGAGCATTTTTTAACTGTTGGAACCTTGTTTTTCTGTCCAAGTTAAACATATTAAGGAGCATCATAAATGACAGTGTTTATTTGATTAATTTCTGGCAAAATTTTAATTAATCTTTAAAAAAATATGTGATAAAGGTGAATTTATTTTTCATAAAGTAGTAGTGCAGCATAGGTTTTCATGATTACGCTTACAATTTCCAACAAATATAGAAAACTATCGTGCAAAAATTACCATATCCACATCAGAGCCTGCAAATAAAAGATGGTACTTAAAAAAATAAATTACTCTGTTTCCATAAGTAAGTAGTTTGCTAATTATCTATAAAGATACAGGARTAGGGCAGCCATAGGTGGGACTGTTGAAGACTATATTAGGGAGTTGTTGGAGGCTTCTTAGCATTAACTGGGAAATGTTTTATAATAGATGGCACATTAATACCTACTGACACAGAAAAGGAGGCTGTGGGGTGAAATAGAAGGAAGTGGAACCAGCAGCRCAAGAGTGACTGCCATTCCAGGTCTCTGATAAAGAAAGGAGACTGCACCTATCTGGAATGAGGAAAGGCAGCAAGAACATCTTTGAAAGAGATAAAAGGGCTCTCATCCCCCTTTTCTCCCTTTATTTATTCAGTGAACTTCAGCCCTTGCAGAAAGCACCTGGCTGACAGCTCTGTACCTTGCAGTCCTTGGTGTATTCCCAGCAGGGTGTACACTACAGACATCTACAGCAGCAGTTTCCCCTTTGCTCTCCTGACAGGAAACGTGGGCTGTGCTTTTATTTCCAAGGTGTGTCCCGTCSTGGGCCTGTCTGCCCTCCTCTGCAGCGGGCTGGGCACAGGCTGCGGGGTGTGCAGGGCCTGGAGACTGGGCTAAAATGAGGCAGCTCATGGTGTTAGTGCTCCAGCCATCATCCCCACCCTTTGGTGGATGTTGCCACCCCTGAGGCAGTGATGTCTAATCCACTCATGAATCAATTATTGAACTGTCGCATTTTTCAGCCTGGCCTATTAAATTAAACTGACATCAGTCTCATCTCACAAAGACATTAGATAGTGATGAATTTCAGGTACTGTTAACCTGGTTTTGAATTGGCCAGCTAGAGACAGACAGATTCATTTTRCATTCCAGCTGCCAGAACCACTGTCATGTCCTATCTTGCTGTTGTGGCTTTTTGATCAATGGCCTCCATTGCTAGCTCGTGAGAGGGAGCAATTTCACAAAAAGAAAGAGAGCACAGGAAACCCAAAATGGTCAAAACCTGGATTTATTTTTTCTGTCTTTAGTAGCACTGTGAGGAAGGGGGTGCATGTGTAAACAGTGAGATTGGCTGGCTGGTTAAAAAAGCTTTACTAAAAGAATCATAGAATAAATTAGGCTGGAAAGGACCTTAAAGATCATCCAGTTCTTCCTGCTGTGGATAGGGACATCTTCCACTAAACCAGGATGCTCAAAGGCYCATCCATCCTGGCCTTGAGCTCCTCCAGGGATTGGGCATCCAGAACTTCTCTGGGCAACCTGTGGCAGTGCCTCACCACCCTCACARTGAGGAAAAAGCACAATACTGCCTGCATGGATTTAAAAGACACTGTGCAGAATTAATGCAGCCCAGATTAGGGGAGTTTACTTTCATGGAAAAATGGAAAAGAAATATTCCATATTGCCAACAGCATTGCTTTATACCTGCAGTGCACCMACTGTGGACAGGCCCTGCTTGCTCTGTGTTCTACTTCATTCACTGTGTGCACCTGGTAAATAAAGTGTGGAAACKTTTCTACTGTGTCCTGGTAAAATGTGGAAGGTCCTCAGACTGCTCTGAGCTGAACCTGCATATGTTTGGCTTTGTCTGTACTAATTCCCTTCTTGGATTCTGCTTTTATTGGTGACTGAAATAGAACAAAAAATRTTGGTTCACTGCTCTGACAGTTTATCCTCTTTTATCTCCCCAGGACTTATGGGGAATTTGTGAGTGTCTGTGTGCTTCCTTTTGACTCCCGAAGGCAAGATGGAAGTGCTGGAGACCTGTAACAAAGGATGGCCAGAAGGGCAGCCTGTGGCTTTGCAGAGTGGGATGCTGACCTGTGCTGGTGTCCTGTAAATCCTATGTTTGTGAGTGCCCATCTCTTCAAAAGCACTTGTCTTTTTCACTGTGTAAAAAAAAACCCAGCAAGGAAATACTGGCAGATATTTCCTGCCTGCTGGAGCTGCGGATTCATTACTATTAATAGAACTCTTAATTGACTATTTGAGAGCAGCTATAAAAAATGATTAGATGCATATGAGGAAATAAACATGGGTCAGGCTGTAGCAGCGCAATGATATGAATTTGATGACCTATTAGGACACTTCTGTGTCTAGCAAAGGATTTTTTTAATAAACATTAAACACTTCGCCCAAATTCTGCCCTCTAGCACTTCTCCCAGTCTAATGAATGTATAATGAAAGCAAATATTTGGTATAGCAAAAGAATCCCATTTTTTAAAATCTCATTCCTGTACATTTTTAAGAGGTTAGGTTAGTTGACATGTAAAGCATCTATGAATTTTAAGTGAGGCCAGATTAGTAAGGCTCTGTAGTTGGTCTTTCATCTTAATGTGACCAAGAATGTCCTCTAGCTCAATCTATTTACTAAGAAATTAAAAAATAGCAAATTGCACATCATTGCAGGCCATATGTCCGTTCCTCTCCTGGGCTCTGCTCTACAGCAATGTTAATTGACTTGCCCAAACCCTCTTCTCCTGAGTTGTGACCACTGCTGATGAAACAATCAACAATGCTCCTGAGCAGAGCAGGGAATGAAAAAACAACGTAAAGCACAGAACCACATTAAGAATAAATTCATTTCTGCAAAGGGATGATAAAAATTTAATACTGACATATAACCTAGACTTTCAAATGTAAAATCTTGTGTAAAGCTCAACAAGATTTTTTTTTAAAAAGCAGGGGTTTCAGCATGGCCTGAAAGTTGGAGACTTTTAAAAGGCACTTTACACTGAGAAAACAAAAACAGTAATGTACAAATTATTGACTGTTACACATTTATTTCTGGTTTAGTAGACTTTGAATAAGGCACAGAAAATTTTTAAGAAACCTGCAAGGGCTGTTAAATAAAGACTATATATTCTTCTATTGGGCAAATAATGTGATAAATCTGGATGTAGAAGATAAATTGGATTGAACTACATTGAACAAAAGTAAAAAAAGACCATAAGCTTGTAGTGTATTAATGAGCTTGCTGTTTACATTTTCACTTGTGTCTTCAGAGAGCCTCCATTAAACCACAAGCTTTGTCTTCTAAGCCAATGCATAATATTTAGGTGAGGATGCGTTACTCCATCTCCAGAGCCCAGTGCTGAGGGGTGTAACGGGACACAGCTGAGTGCAGGACCCAGCTGAAGCCCATTTTCCCCACAGCCTGCAGCAGGTGCAGGTAGTTACCCTGGGCTCCTTGCCCAGCTTATAAAGAGTTGTTAGTGAGGTTTCAGCCTCTTTGGGCAGTTGAACCTTTGGCTTCAGACCTTCTCAGCTAAGGGCTAAGCAGGGTGGTGGAAGCAGAGATGAAGAGCCCAGGAGATGGGCCAGAGCCTGGCAGGCTGCAACCCTTGAGCTGCCTGCACTTTCCTGCTTGGCCTCAACTCTACCCGTGCCTGCCTGCTGTCCCCAGCATCTGCAGAGTGCTCACTCTCCTACCAGCCAGTGAAGATCAATCACAGGTAATTTTTGTGACCATTTCTTCTAATGCCAGCCTTGAGGGTGTATGTTTCTCAGTGTACTTCATCCAAAATGAATGCAGAATGTGGAATTTTCTGGTTTCTCTGCAGATTTATGCAACCAACTCTTCACTCATTGCCCATACCAAACTTTCCTTATTTTCTTTTTAAATTGTGCTAGATAACATGATTAGGTCAGAATTTCCCCCACTTTCCTTCTTGCACTTTGTAGTTTTTGGAGAACACCTGAAATAGTGGATGTGGAGAAAATACTTCAGATACAAAGACTGAAGAGACTCTGAAGCGAAAGGGCAAATATAATGAAAACTTCAATATCATTAATACCCTGGTCACTTTCTCTAGCAGTTTTGTAATTTTTTACTCCTTGAGGCAGGCAGTACGCAAAAATAGAACATGACTGCGGCAGGCTTATTCCTGATTTCCTTTATAATGTTATTTGTTTAGTAGCTATGTAGTTAGAATTTTAATTTTAATTGCCCTCCTTTTTTTTTCCAAGCATGGTCTATCTATCTTTTTACTATGACAAGTTATTTTAAACTACTTAGTATTCAGGATATTTGCAGTTGCAATGAACAAGTTCATTTAAACACCAAATCAATCAGTATTTTCACTAGAGAGAAATTTTTAAGTACCAATTAAGAATGAAAAAGTGATCTACATTCTCTAATACAATATTAATGTGCTGAGAGGGGTGATCCCAACTGCATGAGAAAAAACGCAGCTGTGCATATGCTTGTCTTAAGAAAGGGTTTTTTCCTGTCACTTAGAATAATTTAATGAATAAAAAGTGGTTCTTTTACTGCTACTAATGAACGGAAATCCCATCAAATTGCAAGGCATCAACACAAGGACATTACTCTTAAACTAAAAGTGCTGTAGATTATCCCAGTGATAATGGAGGCCATGAGCACTCTGTGGGATGGATGGACTGTTCTCATGRTGCTGAGCTGGAGTTACCTTTCAGCAGTGCATAGATCACAGTTTAGAGTTATGCTAGGTGCTTAATTCTGTTATCCTCTGTTGAAATATCAGCCTATCTGCTCATAATGAGACAGTTTAAAAAAACCCATAATTTCAGAGGCCGTGGAGAAATCCTGTCCTTTAGGTTGATCAGGGTGTGCAGGGATCTGCTGAGGGGCGTGGTGGAGTCTTGTTGATGCAGTAACTCATACCCTTGTTGAGGCATCAATTGGACATGTAATGGTGGGGAGGATACTGGCCTGGCTCTGTGTTCTCCTCTGGTACCTACAGTTTGGGTCTGTGTGCTTTGAAGTAAAGGGARCAGCATGTGAAAAGGCCTTGGGGGAAGGGGACCTGAGTTTTTTMCAGGAATCTGCCTTGGGTGGAGGAACCCTGTTTAGGTGGGGATTAGATTGCATGGAAAAAGGATTTTACAGGCCTCTAACAACTGGAGGGCAATTCAGGAGACCTAAAAAACCAGGAACCCGTGCTTTAACCCAAGGAGGTTTTATCACCTTCACTTAGATAGCTTTGTTTCAGCTCAACACCCACTTGACTCTTTAGAGCTGATCTGCCAGGAACATTGCTGAACAATAAGGTGACAACCTCACCCTATCAAAATGACATAAAATACATTTTTTTTAAAGTTCTGTTTGAACTGTCTTACCATAAAAGTATTTTTAGAGCACAGGCACCTTGGGGGAACATCTGAAAATGTGAACAGAAAAAATAAAAAGAACCTGAAGTTGAATTGTTGAACCAAAGATTGCCTGGCCTCTCCAAGGATTTCATTAGCRGCTTTCCTGTGAAACAGTTTCAGGAGCCTATTTACAACAATTTTGGTTTTCTTATTCAAGTGACTCTCTTGCATTAATTTGTATAAATGCTTTTTTTTCCTGTGATATTTCTGTAAGTGTTATCTAAATATATCATTTAAAAGGACTGTTGGCTTAACTATTTTAAGATAGTGTCTTTATGAAATRGACTTTTTTTAGGACAGCAAAAGATATAGAATCTCTTTCTCATTATCTAGGGGAGGAAAGTATTTATTATTCATAAACACAAGAATTTCTGCATATAAAACCAGAGCCATTGAAGTTGGCTCAATATACACAAATTGAAATCAATCCATGTTGTTCTTAAAGTACTTGTTTTGCAGCTTTGGCATGAAGAGTTTGCAAGTAAAACAGTAAAGCTTCTGCTCCCTTGCTGGTTTATAAATAGTTCATATATTAGGCATTTAGTATGCRTTTTTTAATAAATCATTACTTGTCCTGAAATTCAGGATGCTTTGATCTGTGCATGTTTTCACAAATACGTAGCACCTCTAGGATGACCCCAGTGCTAGCAGCAAACTGCATGGGAGGGCTTTTCACAGGAATATCCCAAGTTTTTGTAGTTTGGGGGGCAGCAGCCTTGGCTGTGTGCCACATCACCCTTCCCCTGTGCACCCTGAGTGGGTGTTGCTGGAGATGCCACAAAACCAGGCTCGAAGTTACTGTGCACAGGATGAAAACACCTTYGTGGGATATTGCTGTGATAATCCCAGCCTAGCAAGGTAAAGCTACATCTAAAAGATCCCTTCAAAAGAGAATAGGAAATGCAGTAATTGGGGAAGTGAGTGGAGTCATGTGGGAAAATATTTGTAGCAGATGACTCTTTTCCAGTGCTGTGGCTGTTACATTAAAGAGCTAATGTGTAAGTTAATGCTGCCTGAGGCAGGATTAATTTCTGATGTGTAGGGATTGAAGATTGCTAATGGCCTAGCTAGCATGAAGGCCAGCTTGCCTGGGAAGGTGGCTTACTGTACTTCTCTTATCTGGCTGTAGCTTGGCTGGTTTTACTGAGCACCTGGCACTGAGTTTTCACTGTCTGCCCAACTCCTGAAGGGACATAATAGCTGTTGCCAAATCCAAGGCAGGGCAGAGCCATTGGTGAGGGCATTTGTGCATGAGAACAAATCAAGGTGTATGACTGGCTGCTTTCCTCATCTCTTCTTGGGCTGCTCTGATGGCGCAAAATAACTTGTGCTATTTCCGTGGACCAGACTTGTAGCTGCTGCCAGTGAGTGAATCCCAAAGAAAAAGGCAAATTTGCACACTCTGGGAATGTGATGCTTGTGTTTAGGTGATCCACTTTGGTCACCTTTTGATCACCTTTTCAGCATGAGAGAAGATGTTTCCTCCATTGATGGAAGGTGTTTGTCAGGGTGAAAAACGCTGTGATGCATAGAGATAGGACCTAGCTCTTGCTTTTGTCCTTTGTTGTGGAGGAGTGGCTGGGGTCCCTCTGGTGTGCCCCAAGTATTGGATGCAGGTAAATTCCCATGGGAGCCTCTTCCCTTGTGCCTCTTTCCAGTTTGGATGTGAGGAAATGGGCTCGCAGCATTGCTCACATACACAGCAAGGTAGATTTCATATGGGTGGGAATTCTCTGGGGACACTTGCCATGGAGCTTTGTGCTTCTCATTGGATGCTATCTTTGTAGGGATTTAGTCTTTTTTATGCATTTCTTCCTGAAATGTGCTACTGAGCCCTTACTTTGTTCCCAGGTCCTTCTCTGGAAAACTACTTCAGTGTGCTCTGCTGTGCTGAGGGCACTATTTCTGCAGCTTCTGGCTGCTTCCTCACCTCCAGTATTTTGCTTCTCCTGGTTGAGAGGCAGAGCAYCTCTATGTATCCTAGCTGCAGTAGGTTCTGTTGATTTGTGTCTCTGTATTGGTAGTTGTGCAGTCAATCCACTTTCTTGTTAAAGTGCATGATATTTTAATGCTGCTATGTAACTGCCCTCTTAGGATAAAAGGGAATTAAAAAAAATTAAAAGCAAGAGATGGGGTAAAATAAATAGCTTTTGCTCTTTTTATAAAACACGTTAAATGTGGGTGGAAGTGCTCAGTGCTATTGGGTTTTTTCTTGAAWTTTTTTTCTAAATAAGATGTCAACATTTGTACCTAGGAAGAGTATTTCAGCTGTATCTGTTTTTGTGTCATCTTTTCATTAATATGCTACCACTCAGCTGTTGCAGAGGTAACAAGATCCATCAGTCTGAAGGTGCCTCTGTGGTTGCCGTTTTAGAGATTCCTGCCTGTTGTGCAGTTTTCAGGCTGAGTGCTGAATGGAATATTTCTTAAACACATGTGTGCCCAGTGGCTGTGTGAGGAGGCAGAGGAGGATGAGTGGTGCTGGTGAGAAAGTCAGGAATTCCTTCAGAAGCACCAGGATGTGTTCTCCTCCCAGCGAACAGGGATAACTCAGTTCTAATGGGTGTTATGCACAAGGGAGGGGATCCACCCCATTGCACGCTCTGGGAAGGGCAATTCAAAGCTTTCCCAAGACATCTTTAAATTAAATTTCTTGGAGTATGTGTCTTTGAGTTGTCTCACATACAGAACTCCCACTGACTCAACAGGCCTTGCTGCACACAGATCAGTGATGRGAAATTTCTCTTTTTTTGTATCTTTCCAAATGATGTAAAAGAGACAGAGGTAAATCACTCTTATTGCTTTGKTAGACAGGTGCTTGCCTGTGTGTCTGGTAGGGATTCACTATGAGGTGTGCACTTTTGGGTTATGTAAATGCCAAAACACTGGAAAAATGAGCCAATTAAAAAAAAGGGCTCAGGAATTTCCTTTCCTTCAATCCAGAAGAGCTCCTTTTTAGGAGTACCCTTGCCTGCTGACAGGAGTTGAAGGAGGGTAGATTGGTCAGAGGATCTATCAAGACTGGATGTTTAAAATGTCTAGCAAGAACATATAGATTTGCTGTGCGAAGAATTATACAAACTAAACCAAAATCCCCATAGCCACAGGAGCTGGGTGACAAAGAGGTGTGCCCATAWACAGGTGGAGTCTGTAGCAGCTGCGTCAGGGCTTTTAGCATCTTCTTCAGAGACACCTGGTGTTGGGTGTGGTCAGTGATKGCAATGTGGGATGCGGCTGACCAGAATGCTCACATTCTGGTTTTATCCAGTAGAATTCAAAGAGCCTGATTCCTTTTAAYTCTGCAGAAGATGGACTTGTGTTATCATAGTTGTGCAGTGTTTGGCCAAATTCCCTGCGTTTTGCTTGTGGATTGTTCTGCTGAAACCAGAAGCATCAGACTAACACGTGATGCTGGTGCCTGCAATGCCAAACTGCTGCTTTGTGGTCTTACCTTATTTCTTTTCCTTCCTTAAACACAAGGGAAATTTTGAAATGATATCTTTTTCTTAAACAGATTTGTGAAATCAGTGGGGGTTAATTAAAAACTAAATTTGGAATCTACAAACATCCAGAAATTATTTACACTGTTGTTAATTTTTTCTTTAATATTCATAAGTGTTTTCTGTTAATTAAGAAGAGAGGGAGAACATGAAGAAAGGCTCAGAACAAAAGCAGGCTGCATACAGATTAGGGACTCAGTTCTCAAAGAACTGGACTAAATACATATTGCCAGCACTGAGTGAGGAATTTATATGCAGGGAATGTATCCTGCAGCCAAAAATTTGGCTTACTTGTGTCTTAAACTTACTGCATCAGAATTTGACATGATCCTCTTACCACCATGGCTGCCACTTCCCTGCTTTCTGGCATTGGACATTGGGCAGTCCTGAAGCTGTTGTATAGAGCCATTGAATGATCAGGGCTGGAAGGGACCTTAAAGATCATGAAAGGCTTGTTCCCACCAGCCTTTCACCAGAGCAGCTTCCTTAAAGCTCCATCCAACCTGGCCTTGAACACATTCAGGTATTGGGCATCCACAACTTCTTTGGGAGRCTTGTTCAGCAGGCACAGGGGGTACACCTCCCTCAGTGAATATCCTTTTCTCACATATGGAGGTATTTGCAGCCTCTTCCACCAGCTGGGACCTCCACCAGCTTTGTTCTTTCTGGTTTTTATGTACATCTGTTTAGCTTCATCCCTGCAGTGTATTTACCTTCAATATTGAAATAACTTCCTACTGTAAATCTTTTATTTGAGCTGTTTTGAATACTGACCTATCAGGCTGCAGTTTTTCCACTCTGTAGGAAGTGGGTGAGCTTTAAATAATGTACTTTAAAATACACTTATGAATAAAAGTACTGTATTTCCCAGCAAGATTTGGGAATCTTATGTTTGTTGTGAATAATTGGACTTGATGCCTGTGTGGATTCTCAGTACAGACAAGAGATTGAAAGAATGACCTTAGTTAAAGATGTATTTCATTTAGAATTTGAATATACCTGTGTCTAATCTGGTTGACAAGTAGAAAACACAAACACCTAGCTCCCTAAAATGCCCYTTTAAACAGGCTGTGTGATTGGCATTCCTGCTCTGATGGCTGCTGCTTTGCAGTGCTTCCAAGGCAGGCCTGTTTTCAGGTTTCACACTCCACCTTCCCTGCCCAACATTGTGGCAATCTTCTAAGAACGAGCTGTGAGGATAATAAAAAAGATGGAAGTAAGGAAAACAGCACTTTGAAGAAAAAATAAATTAATTGTATTTCTTACCTCAAATCAGAAGTGGCAAATTTTTTGTTTGTTTGAGGTTTTTGGTTTGTTWTTTGTTTGTTTGCATTATTTGATTTTGGTTGCTTTGTGGTTTTTGGGGGGTTTGTTTGTTTGTTTCCTACGGGTGGAGAATCTGGAGTGTTGCTGAGGGAAGATGTAGAATCAAAAGAAAATTGAGCTCCCCTGTGTTCCAGGGATGCTGTTGTATGCTCTGAATTCATTGTACACAATATTCTAAGCTGTGACAGTAAGTCAAAAGTTGCAGAAAAATTTATTTTGGCAAAGGTYTGTGGAAAAAATGAAGGATATAGGGAAGTCTGGAGAGTAGAAGAAGACTTCAGACTCCGGCAGCTTGAGACCTGGGTTAGAGATGAGTGAGCTGTATGTACAAATACATTTCTGTGATCTTTTTTGATAGGAAAAAGATCACAAATTATATCAGAAAATACAGGGTCAACTGTAGAAAGAACACCTCGGGGGAGATGGGAGTTGCAGTAATATCAGAAGACATCTGGTAATGGGGCTACAGCAGATATTTTTCCCCCTCAGGGATAACAATGGAACAGTAATTACCAGGAAAGCCAGCAACCTGCAGAGTGCAGGAGTGTCTTATTTGTAGTTAGAGATGCTGAAGTCTGGAATATATAGGAATCAAAATTTGGTCTCTGAACAACTGAATCTACAAGGGTGACAGGTGAGAAGGCAAATGGAATGGGGAAGGAGGAGAAGGAAATGAGCACTGGGATAAAGTGACTTCCTCGAAGAGCTAATACACATTAATTATATTCTTTAAAGTTTCATCAGTTAATGCACCTGTATCTCCCTAACCCGAATTTCATCTAAAACTGAACCCGTCAAAAGGAATAGTCCAGGTATAAGTGGGTACAGTTGTACGAGTCCCCTGTATCACAAAAATAGTGTGGCTCTGCTTTTTATCTTCTCTGTTGTTCTCCCAGCTGCTCTACAAAAATATTAGGCTGGTTTAGCTGRTGATTTTTAACCCTTCATGTTGAAATTGCAACGAGCATTTGCATGGGTTGTTGGTGTGAAGATGAAATGAAACTCTGCTATAAGTAATAAGCTGCAATGTAAAAGGAATAAAAAAGACATTCACTGTCTGAAGTGATTTAAGATGCTTGAAGCTCAGCTTCAGTGAGAAATCTGAAAAAAATGAGCTCTTGGGACTGCTCAGACACCTTTAAATATCAGCCCTCTCTATGCTATCTCAAGGAGGTCACTTAAAAGCTAGGTTAGGCAAAAAGCTATCTCCCAGCAAGACAGTTAAAAGGGAATGGCTGGAAAATAAAGTTTTGTACAGGTGTGGCACATGTCTTCTTCAGTACTGATTCCAGAGGCTAGAACTTACTGATGTGTTTCTGCCCTTGCCCATTTGTCTATCTCCCCATCAGAAGTAAATGTATTTTCTGCAGGGCTCTTTTGTTGTTATCTGTGCCAATGAGCTCCAGAGCCATCTGCAGTGTCAGGGGAAAAACAAATCCAAAGGCTGAAATTTCAGTGGGAAATTGCCTATTCCCTCTTCTCCTGCAGGTGCCCTCGGAGTTGCTCATCCCAGTACCAGTTGCTCTATTTCTCTTAAAAAAMCCTTCAAATTGCTTGGTTTCTGCTTTGTGCTACTGGAGCCCTGTGTGACTTTGATAAGTTGTTATACTGTATTTACATGTAAGCATCAAACATTCTTCTCTTTGARTAAGAGATGATCAAGTGGCAATGAAAATGTAATTGAAAACAAAATCCTACACAGCTGAATAARTTCTGTCCTTTGCATATTAATGAAGTTCTGGTGGCATCAGCAGAAGGTGCAGTGGTGGTGAAGTGTTTAAGTGGGTCTGTCCAGCCCCCGTGTGAGAATCAAAGGWGATTGGAGTTAAGGCACTGCAGAATAGAGTTTAAAACMMMMAAWTWAAAAAAAAAATAGATGYTTTTAAAAGAAATAAAGCAACAGATACTACTTTTCATTTTTTAGCTGTGGACAGAAGTAATTWAGCACATACATTTGTCTGTCAAGAGACCACTGGCTGCTCATTGGTGTAGTGGAAGTCTACCAATATAACAAAGCTTTTCTGTTTCTGAGTGTTAAAACATCAAGCGCTGAGTAGCTTTGAAATGCATGTTTTTTAACTGAGGTCTTTCTAGAAGTAAAATTAACTGCACATCACTATTTAATGCATGAAACCACGATTTACTGTCCTGAGAACTAATTTCAGCTTGCTGCAGTTGTAAACTTGCCCTCAATTAATGCGCTACTGGGCCCAATTCAGAGATGGGTAAAGTCAGCAGGTCTTTCCAATTACTTTTATGGATATCAGATGAAGTCTTTAATTAATGCACCACTGAGTGCTCAGGCTCATTTAAAAATTTCTCATTTCTAGATAGAATGCAGATCTTTCAAAATGTCATTGTACTTTAAAGCTGTTCTGCTCTCTTGGATGAGAAGTTATTTACACTTGTGTGACTACATCTGATATATTCCCTCTTTCCTCACACCATAATATGCCTACAGTATGTGTTTTGATATATTATGTGTATCTTTGAATACATAATATATTACCAGATGGTATGTGATTAGCAGGGTACACTAAAGTAGAAAGATGTCTTCTGCCCTGGGTACATGTACACAGTCTGGCGGTGTACATATTTAAAGTGAATATTTCAAGATGTATTTTTAGGAGAGGAAAATAATCTGTTGGTATATGCAAAAGTTCTGTGTGTGCAGTAAAAGAGCTACCCAGGAAAGTTTCATACCTAACATGTTACTGGAAGTATTGGAAAGCTACCTCTGGCTCATGAGGTCAGCCTGGTGAAATTTTGACTAAGAGCACCTAATGTTCAGATGCCACTGACATGTTTTCAGTCCCAGGAGCTTAATAGTTCAGATTTGGAATATGCAATAGCTGTTCCTAATAYGTAGAGGAGCAAAGAAGAAGTGTTTCTGATGGGTTACTGCCTACTTGGGTGGAAGCATGCGAAATCCATTGCTTTCTCAAAACAACTAAGAAAAATGCCAGCTTTGGGGTTGAGCTCCAGCCTCAAGGAAAGCTTGTGGATATGCTTCAGACTCCTGAAAAATCAACATTTAAATCAGAAACATTGATACAGCCTTGCCTGAAATAATGTAATTTGTTGTTACAGTTCAGGCTGGTGCTGTGAAGACACCTGAAGTTATGGTCACCTGTACCTTGCATGGATTTTAGTCATCAGAAAATGAATGTCATTGGCCAAACTTTCAGCTCTTAGCAATAAAAATTACACAGTGAAGAGGAATTATAGACATTCCAGAAGTGCACTGTTTATGGGTCGATTCAGGTTTGGAGGTAGGCTTAGGTTGGTAACTGATAGAAAATTCATGCAAGAGCCTTACCTCACATAAATCAATAAGGCTTCCTTGATTGTAATGACCTAATGCCAATTTATACCACCTGAAGAGCTATTGCCCAGATTTACAGTGTAAGTATAATTACTATGACATAGATTTGCTCTGGTTCACTGAGCTGGCAACCAGCAAGGTTTATAGTATCTTGTCTTTTTGTTCTCGCTTAAATTGCCTTTCTAGAGGGTGGCTGGAGTTAGAACCCAGACCAGAGTTTCCCTCCCAATCTGCTGTTTTGATGGTGTATGTTATGTTATGGTGTGGAGTGTTGGGCTCATCCTTACAGGCCCTGTGTGCTGTTGGCACAGCAGGGAAGGGCCATTCCAACGTGGTGCTTGGGACAGCAGGAACCTGCTGACCCCCCAGGACCTGTAGGAGACCCCATGCCTTTCAGTGGTGGCTGCTGCAGTTTATGTATAATTTTGTTGAAAGACACTGCTTGTCTTTGGCCACAAGCTTTCCTGGTCTCCAAAGTATCTCAGCACAGGTCTCTCTATGCCTGGCTAAAGGCTACCATTAAATTTCCATTACTCTTCCCGTTTTCTGTTCATGATGTGTCTTCTCCAGCTGTTAATATCAGTAAAAAAAACAATCAAGAAGTATTGGTAGTAATTAAAGCATGGGTGGCYCATTATACTGGGTGGGCTTGGTCCCTCCAAGTATAGATTCTGCCCTCAGCTGTGCAAGTGCCCCTGGAGTTACTTGATGCAGCCATGGTGATCTCTGGATGTAACTGAGAGCAGGATGTGGCCCCTGGCTCCAGGAGAGATATTCTTTTAAGATATTGTCAGATGGAGTAAAACTTCTGATTTTAAGTGGTTGAAATACCACATAACTCAGAGAAAATTGTGCAGGAAGGAAAAGAGCAGAAGTGAGTCAGTGAGCAAGCGTTTTGTGCTTGGAAAAGAGAGAAACTTGTTTCCAGGTGCTCTTTATGTCACAAATAAGAGGACAATAGTTTCAATTCTAGCATCTAGCAGTCATTTCCCACAGTATAAATGCACCCTMACTTAGCATGGTTTCTGTGCTCCTGGGAGGCCATACACTTAAATAATAAGGGTGCTCCAGGTCGCAGCTGAGATGCAATTAACTCTCAGATTGAAGAAATACCTTCCCACCTGCAGGAAGGATTCTCATTTTGAATAGCTTTCCATTAGTTTTCCTGTGGGAATTACACAATATTGGCAGTATTTCTGGAACTAATGTGACAGTGCTAGCCAGGGAGCAGCTTAGCTATAGGTCCTTACTATTTCTGTGGTGACAGAAATTCTGTGGGCTTTCAGTCAGGGTCTGTCTTCGGGCTATTGGCAAAATTTTTTTGCCGTTCTTCAACTGAGGTGATGCCATGTGGSAAAAGAAATGCCATGCCTGTATTTAAGGGCTGTGTTTGTGTACATCTGAGATGGGATTTTGGTTGTTTGTTAATTCCTTTTGCTCCCTTGGATGACCTGTAGAACCTGAATATGGTGTTGTTTAAAGCTGACCAAAAATATTCAGATGTTTGCAAATCCAAAAAAGAAATTTATTTTTATCTGAGCAATAACCTGATAGAGAAATTGAAATAGAGACATTATAAGAATCAGAGACTGAATAATCAAAATCATATAGCTTGGGTCACTATGAAAAGTTTAAGAATTTGAAAATAGTCATTTATGGTGAAAAACAGTTTATTTTTTTAAACTTACTGTGCAATTTTCTCTCATGATTAACTTGATGTGTGTCTGCATTCCTCTGCCTCTTTCTCACAGAATTGATTGCATGATCTCTGCTTCTCTCCTACAAGGTTTTTGGATAAATTGATATATCCAGACTGATGCTGTTTGCTATTCAATTACTTCAGTGTTCTTTCTTTTTCTTTTAGTTTTTCATAACTCTTACTCTACTGTAAACCCACTTCTGCAGAGGGACACACAATAAAATGAAGAGACGTAGAATAAAAATGAAACAAAATGGGAAATATTWTTGCAGAAGAAACTTGGTTAAGGACAGAATATCCTTTAAGTCTTATGAAGCGTTGATGTTTGAGATGTCCAGCATGGGGTAATGCCAGGGAGAAGAGCCTTGTTCACTTGGAAAATGGGTTTGGGATGATTGATATGGTTTGCTTATAATGGCTTGGTTTATTGATACTCCTGAAAGTTTTTGCATCTGGGCTGTGGAACATCAAAAGCCACTGGCTAAAGGAAGAGAGTGACTTAAGTTGATTCTTGTGAAATCTTTAGAAGGCATGGTCAGTGGACTGAGTCACTGATACACGAGAACAGGACAGCAGGGACTTTGAAGTGCAGGTGCTGCAGAGGTAAAAGAGCCTTTGTGCAATCCAGTGTTCTGCCATCTCCTGCTTTCCTGCCTCCCCTGCCCGTGGAGTCTGACCTGTCTGGCTCTCTGGGACTGTGCCTTGCTAAGTGCTGCTGTCACCCACAAGGACGGGATAGGCAGCGCTGCCAGTGGCTCATGCTATCTGTGAGAAGCAAAACCTGCAAGATCCTGTAGAACAAAAGGCAACAATATTGAGAGCAGTGAGATGTAGCTGTAGTGATGAGGAGAAAAGTGACAGCTGTAAAAGCATCACAGAGGCTGTCTGGCTCATCAGGGCTGTCTGTGTGTGCTTAGGAAGGGATTATTCCTAGTGACCAGKTCCCACTCTGTCAGATAATTCAAAAAGTAAAAGTACTTAGAAGCATTAAAAAAGGTAAGGGGATACATATTTTAATCACATGAAAGTGAAAAAAAGTCTTAATTTTCTTAAGGGATCATGAGGCAGGTAGAGAAAATGAGAAGTACTTATTTACTTTTGTACTGATTATTGCATGAACATCAAATTTGGGAAGTGGGGCATTTGCACCAGATGATTTTCTAATGTCCCTTTTGAACTAAATCATTCTCTGATTACCATTTTTGATGAAAGCAAGAGGCAATGGACTCTTAAGGGATATTTTGGCCTGTAGACTCCCCTGCCATATCACACTACAGAGTCCATGATGTTAATAAGAAAAAGAGGATTAGACATCAGTATAGATAGGAAAAAACCCACCAAAATCCAACTCCATGCTTGGATTGGATGCCTTTTGCTAAGGGCTGGAAGTTGTCAGGCCAGCACAGCTTGTAAGGCATTGTAAGAAGATTTCTAGAGTTTCCACTCCTTTCCCTAGCGTAGTTGATGTGGGCCGTGGACAGAGACAGCTCATCTGGCTTGTCAGGATATGCTCTGTGGAGGGTGAGTTCAGACTTCAGCTATGAGAAGATAGGTCTCATAATCACAGCATGGGAATTTCTTTGTAAGGCAGTTTGGCTTTCATGCAAAAATTACGGAGGGGAAAGAAAAAAATTAATGGATAAATTTTCCCTGGCTTTGAAACTTGTATTTTGCACTGGCAGCAGATCTTCTCTCTGTTGCACAGATGGACAGAGGGTCCAATTCATCATGTATTCATTGAAGGTGATAGGCTAAGAAATGTATGAAGGAATTAAGCTGGGAAATGTTGAATTCCTTCTTTGAGGAGGCTACAGCCAACCTTGTTATGCTGCTCTGTGACCCCTGGAGTAATGTTACCCCAAATGAAGCCAGTGGTTTCCTACTTTTTGCAAACTAGGCCAACAGATTCTTGAAGTGTTAAAACACTCTTCATCTCTTCTTGAGTAAAAGCAGRTTAAGAGAAGAGGGTTGGCTCTTTTCTACAATAAACCCACCAACCTRTCCTTGTCTAGAATTTATTTCAATAAAATACTGTCTTCAAGAGTGGGTAATAAGAAGATTATTTTTGAAAAGTGAGAGGAAAAGAATATAAGCCTCAGACCCACTTTTGTTAGTGCTACAGTGTGAATTTGTTGCAAGGTTAATAATAGAGTTGTCACTGTCAACAAAGGAAAGAGTCTGACAACAGATGAGAATTCTAAATGGGTTTGAGTTCCTTGCATAATTGTTATTTTAATTACCATGTTCAGGAAAGGCTTCAGAGGTTCCTCAAACACTGCTCATATCCAGATGAGATTTACCACAGCACCACTCACAAGCTTTCTTTTGAAAAGTCACTTTCTTGTTTTATCATGTTTACAAAAAACTGAAGTGAGAGTTAGCTATGAATCTTCTGTTATTTGAGTCGATGGCAGATGCTAGGAAGGCTTTGCTTTGTGATAGAGTTAAACTCTCTGGGACTGATTACAAAGAAATTCCATTAGCAATATTTAAATGCCATCCTTGAAAGGCACTCAATAATATGTGTGTTGGCGCTGATCAAGAATAGTACCTTTTAAAAATGAAAAAGTAATGTGACTGTTAGTTTAACATAAAAATGTCAAACTGTGGGCAGTCTCTTGTCAGTTAAAGAATCTGGGCTATTCCTAATGGGAATAAGGATGAAGGGGTGGAGGGAATAGTGGGTACTAAAAATTGCAGATGTGCAGAACTACTTAGAGATAATTTGTGCTGGCAAATAACACTGTCAGCCAGTTTGGAAGTAATACAGGCAGCTTGATACCTGTTCTTCCTGAGCCACCTTAGTGATTTCTTTTTCTTAGTATCTTCCTTAATAGCTAGCAAATCTGTAACAGCAAGCCGGGCTATGGTAATGGTGTGCTGAGTGGAGGTGGATTTGTCCAGATTTAAAGAATGTGCTTGCTAAAGTTCATAAAATGTATTAAATGGCAAACCTGCTTGTTGCTGAGGGACAGACCTGTGAGAGGGGAAGGAGGATTCTTTAAACTTGGCAGGCTGGCAGAGCCAATGCTCAGGCAGGAGTCAAGGGATGAGATTGTGCATCTTTGTAACCTGTCAGCTCTTGTTAAGGGTATGTCTCCATAAATAAAACACCACAGTCAAGTTTCAAACTTTGCCTCATCTAAAAGTAGCTTCCAAGGATACAAAAGTCTGGTAGAATTTCACTTGGAGGGAATGCCATACAGCAACTCTCTTTATTAGTACGCATGGGTCTGTTGCTGGCTTTTGGAAGGGCCTGTGCGTGATTTTTTTATCTGAAATCAGTGTTAATTCCATTGAAATTCACACACATATTTCCTCAACCATCTTTAGTCTATTTATTTACTGTTCCCTCTGSCAATTTATGGATTCCAGCACCCTCTTTCTTCACATGTTTCAAATMCCTCTCACTTTTTAGGGAATTTCTAGGTATTTGCTCCAAAACTGTCCCAAAATGAGGCTTGTACAACAGCTGCTGCTGTGGTAGTATCCAGAGCTGTCTTGTKATCTAAATGTCAATTGGAATGGAAGCATTAGCATCTCGAGAGTGTGGTGTGACCATGGTCATGCAGGTCTGTGGCAGGCCTTGAAGCTGAACATCCAATGTGTTGTCTGAGCCCTAAGATGTTCTTCTTAAAAAAAACCAACTTCATATCTTAATGACAATTTCTAATTTTGTGTCTAAACAACTGTCCAAACTGTAACAGATTTTCTTATTCTTCACCCTGGGATCTTTTACTTTATTCTTTAATTTTTTTCAAATTTCTTTAACAGCTGCTTGCCAATTGCTTACCTTATTTTTAACCCAATCATTTGGATCTTTCTCCTTTCCTTAATCTGTTACTCTTTGTGCCTTAATTTTTTTTGTTTTAATGACTCTTATCCCAACTTCTTAGCAGTATTTCATCYATAGATTTGATGACTTTTCATGTCAGCTTAATATTTTGTCGTCCCTTGGGGCCACCAGTCATTGGCTCACCATTTTTGACATTGCTAATTGTTATACTTCATTTTATTGCTCTGTCCTTCTATTATCCTTTCCYGATACTTTGCTCAAAGTGCTATATAAATGACTAAAATATAGTGTTATGGGCCAACTRTAAAGTAAATTAATGGACAATCTTGCTATGAGGCCAAAACCTGGGGTCCTCAAGAACTGTGCTGCAGAAGACCAGCTGAAATTTGAGCTCTGGTTTCTCCTAGCACCACTGCTATCAGAATTTCTCAGTGTTAATCCCCAATATATTTTTATTCATATTTTTGCACATGAGCATGTCTATTTCCCTAAAAATGCAGGAGGTGGCATGAATCTTGTGTCTTTAMAACAGCTGTGGATATTCTAAAGATATTTTCCCAGTGTTTGGAGGTTGTTAGAGCAGAGGTTGCAGAGTGAGGAGAAGATGGAGTGTGAGCAGACAGGGCAGGCAGTGGGTGGTGCACACCTCTCTGGCAGATTGGGCTTCTACTCAAGCCTAAGACAATTTTCTAATATTTGCAAAACCCATGAAATCAGTAAAGTGAGAGTTTTTCATATAGCTGAAACTTTGGACAGCTTTTAGGAAAAGGAMAATGTACCTTATTAATTTGACATAGGAATGTGTGAGCCCTTAATTAGGGACTCTCTAATAAGAGAAGCARCAGACTTTCCCCAATGCAAACGCTGTGGAGGAAACTTGTTCTCCTGAGTTTGATGAGTGCCCTTTTTTCCTTATTACATTTTGCCTTTAAAGAAGGAATAAGTGTGTTTATTAAGGTGGTTATATTTGCCCTTAATGCAATGCATTAAGCATCTATTTATTTCTAAGAAGTCTGCTGTAGCAGAGAGTGTGCTTGCAGGAGAGCAGAGCTATTGATTAGACAGTGTCTGAGGCACTTCAGTGTCATTACAGTGGGAGCAGGTTTGATGTGGTGGACTCTGTTTCTACAAGCACTGTGCTATGTGTGCATATCTTGTCCACTGCATGTTTAATGGTTGCTGTTGAAAGTGATTTTTGCTCTTGCATGGCATYGGTATTGGTTGAATGGTGGTGCTTCCTCTTCCTTTCCGTTTGTTCTGCCAATGGTAATAATTAACCAGCTCTGATTTGACTTTTATTTAATATTGATCTCTCATGTATTGTAGATGGAGTCTCAGTATCTGCATGAAATGATGCTCCTGCAAGCTCTGAAATTTATTGCAAATAGCTTTTAAACAAGAAAAATCTTTCAGTGCAGATATTCCAAAAACATTTAGGAAGAAAGGGCTGAGAAATCCAGACATGAATCCGTGACTTGAGGTGTCRCAGACATCTTTTCAYTAAAAATCCTTCTTTAGGATTTTTCCTTCTGAGAAGCTGAGAGGCCTCAGAARCAAAATGTAAACAATGGTTATCTGCTGCTGTGRAATGCARCAGGTAAATCTGTGATTGGTCTCATGTGGATGTTTGGAATTAGTGACCACTCACGGCAGAGCTGTCTGTCTCTCTGTCCWAGCCACAGACCTTTRTTTTCATTCTTTCTATTCTATTCTTAGCTTAGCTAGCCTTCTGAGATGAAACTTTTTCTTCTATTCKTTTTAGTATAGTTTTAATGTAATAWATATMATAAAATAATAAATCAAGCCTTCTGAACATTGAGTCAACATTCTCATCTCTTCCCTCACCTGAAAACCCCTGTGAACACTGTCACATTGAGGGACTTTTGTAATTCTTTTGTCTGTGATGCTGCACATATATAAAGACCTATCTACAATTTGTGTATGTTACAGGTTGTAGTGAGAGTACTGTTCAACAATCTCTCTTCTTTTTTWAAATTTTATTTATGTTTTTGAGAAATGTGAAATAAACTTTTTTTTCATAAACAATGAAGTATTTCCTGTATGGCAAGCACTGAGATGCTGCTTCTTAACAAACTTAATGTTTCTGCCATGTAGTATGAGGGCTTTCTTTGTTTTTTCTATTTGCCTTTTTTTCTTTTTTTCCTTTRCTTTTTTTTGGGCATTTGTTTGTGTTAGTTTAGGTTTCTTTGTTTTTCATTTTGCTTTTGTTTGCGTTTTTGTTGCCTGTTTTCAGTTTTTTGTTTTTTTAGCGATAAAGTTTGCATTCTTTTCTTTGGAAACCARGGGCTCTTGAGTTCATTTTTGAGAAACTTCTGCTCCTTTCCCTTCTTGCCCTGAACACAGAATGAACAGCATTGGCAACTTCTCATGAGCATGAGAAGAAATGAGTTGGAGAGGTAGGGAAATCAGAAATATAATTCATTTCCATATCTAGGAAGCTTATTTCTCCTTCCTTGTACTGATCTGCAGCATGAACATCAGAAAATGAGGCTATGTCTCTTGTTTTTAAGAACCCTCACCTCCTTTTTGAGACAAATCTGGGTGRTTTTGAACGGTATGATGTCCTTAAATTCTTGTCAGCAGTCTTGGGGAATGCTAGACCTGGGGAAAGTTTGTAGACAGCAGCAGCAAAAAGGCTCTACAAAGCCTGAAAATAAGAGCTTTGGACAGCTTTCTCTAAATTAGAAAATAAAGGAGAGGCTTGAAATTTAAACTGTTTCCTTTTCAATCCTTTATTTGCAAGATGTGTGTGGATTTCTGTCCTGGGAAGGTACCTGTGTGACTTWGTTCCCTTGGCATGCTTGGAAAGTTGGGTGCAAAGGTTCTGYGCAGTCTTTCCAGCAAGGCAAGTGCCAGTGCTTGAGCAGCTGCATCTTTGCAACTGCTATAGCAGAACTGAGGCTTCCTGCAAAATCAAGGCTCATCATAGARTCAGGGTTGTTCTTCTGGAAAAGCCTTTAAGTTTCTGTTGCAGAAAGATAAACACACGTGTTTTGTTCTTCAGGGAGTAGAAAATAAGTGTTTTTGAAGTCAGGAACATTTTAATTAACAGAAAAAGTAGATTTACACTAGACATATTAATTTGGGTGGRTGTTTATTCTCAGTTCTAAGTATTTCCTGCAAATTTTTAGCCAAGGAACCTAAAAATTCTTTGGTAGGAATTTCATAATACAGTAGTGGGCACACAGTGTTTACTGCCTAGGTTTCAAACCCTTCAATGAAAGAAGTGTGAAATAGGTATTGAAAAATAAAGCAATGAAAAAAACAGAGTCTGGGGAAAAGTAAACTCTGCCTTGTCATTTTAATAACCAGTGCYACATGTTGAAGCAGTGGAAGAGGATGCAACTGCCCAGTAAGCCCAAACACAAGCTCAATACTTGATTTTTCCCTTCTGAAATTCATTCTTTAACCATGTAAAATTGCCTGCCTTGGACTGAATGTTACTTTAAACCAAACTCTGACTATTTCAGTATGCCTGGGGAATGTAGTAATTGGAAGCAGATTGTAACAATTGAGAATAGCTATTCCCAACATTTGCATCCCTGTTGTATTCTGGATCTTCATAGTACTAAAAAAGCTAGTTAATCAAGAAATGSCATGCAAGAGACTGGACAACAAAAAGTAGTCCTAGTCTTGATATATCTTTTTGATGATTACCATTGCTTATTCTTTTCTTCTTTCTCCTGCTGTGGAAATTGTCTTTATTCAAAGTGTTAAGGTTCCTTCTCCTTTGTTGATCTTGAGCACCAGGGTAAGGCCAGGCAATTGTGCCACTGCCRTGGTGAAGAGGGCAGGCACAGCAGCTTCCTTCAAGCAGATGTGGCCATTTCCTTGGAAAATGCAGGGAATTGGGGAATTCTGTCTGCCAGCTTTCTCACCAGAACTCTTCACCATTCATCACCCAAATGGTTTTATAGCCACATTCCTCGATTTAGCCAACCTGCCATCAGCAGAGGGACCAGAACAAGGAGAAAAGGCTGTTCCATTAAACACAATCTTTCCTGAACTGAAATGTCCTTAAGGAATTTGTCCTTGCTTCACAGGCAGGCCTGGGAGATTTTGGTAGCAAAATTCMTAGTTGTGGATGTGTCTGACCAGAGGGGGTGTGGTGTGGGGAAACCCAGTTCTGGGAGGGTACCTCAGCTCAGGTTGTTACTGTGCYTAAACACAGTTAAACTACTACAACTGAGAGTGCTTACACATGGATTTACTCCAGTAACATCCCTTCAACTCTCATTTGCTTGTTTATTCTTTCTGTGCCTGGCTGGACTGGGAGCCCTCCTGCAGCTGCTGTTTCTCTCCCCACTCTTTCCCCSACAGGCTGGTGGTCATTTGCCCAGGATGGAGTTGCTGCTGAGACCTTTGAGTGGTCTCCTTTCTGCTAGTTACTCCACATTCCCATACCAAATGTACACCCAGGGCCGATATTTTTCCTTTTTTGGGTGGAAAACCTTGTTTTGGGGGCCTGGCAGCTGCTTCCTGGGCTGCTTGAGGGGTCTGCCCTGCTCTGGAAGGTTCTGTGGAGACACACAAGCTGTCAGTGCCTTGGGGATGGCACCTTGGGCACAGCATGTGGCTGACAGCACTTCTGCAGCCATTCAAAAGGTTACAAGTGCTGGAAACAGCCTGGTTTGGGAGGGAAAGGTGTGTTCTGAGGGAGCAAGGATTTGGCTTTGAGCCCCTTGTGCCACTGTAGGAGCAGGATGTGATGGCAGTGGGGCTGCCTGCTTGCAGGGCAGGGATGGGATGGGGGGACAGGCTGGCCACTGAGCTGTGCCAGGAGAAGAAGAGATCTGTTTGGGAACACAAATCTCTGCTCCCTGGCTACAGTATGCCTGTGATGAGGGGTGCTTGGTTATCCCAGGAAAGGGGAGAAATCTCCTGAGGACAGTCCCACACCAGTGCTGCAACTGAAACGCCCTCCAGCTCACTAAGTCAGGCTAATACTTTGTCACTAGATGGCCTATCCTTGCCATTTCTTAGATTAAGTTTTTCCTTACTGATTTTTCTAAAATGTTAAGCTTCTTGCCTTTTATTTTTCTCTYTTACTATCATGTCTTTGAACTGCTTTTTGAACATGGAACTGCTTCTCTGCCTTGGGCCTCAGGTAAATGGCAGCAAGTGCCACACTGTAGGTCAGRGAGCAGGCAAGGGAAAAGCTTTCTCCTGGCAGAATTGTATTTTATTCCAYGGGGAGACAACATTTCTTTGCAAAACACTCCTCTGACTTTAAAATAATACATAATAACTATAAAATTACCAAATGTCAGGTAAACAAAAAGTTATTAAGAATGACCTTATTAGTTCTATCTGCAATTCGCAGAGCGAGGTAATTGTCAAGCCTCACTGTTATTAGGTTGAAATAATAGTTTTGGGACCATCAACATTAAAATTTCATTATGATGGGACAAAAAGGCTCATGTATAATCAATAGTAAGAATCCATTATTATTGACTTGGAATGAATGAAGCATGAACACATTTGTGCAGATATGAACAGTTAGCAATCTTTTGAATAATAAAGAATTAACACTACACGGATAATGCCATTCTGGGAATTGGACTCAAACTCAAATTGGTACATGTCTCTTTGTTATAAAGTCAGATCCACCTCCCTGGGTAACTTCCATTAGGCATTTTCTCAAAATACTCACTGTCTGCAGTTTTGTATTCCTCAGCTCTGGTTCACGAGGGAGGTGGGCATGCAGGCCAGGGCTGTGTTGGAGCATGCTCTGCTTGCTGTGTTTGGGGATCCTGCTGGGAATAGCACTGCTTTGGGACRCAGCACAGCAGGCACAGGTGGCTGGGAGCAGGTTGGAAGGGTGCAGTTGCTTTCTGCCATCGTGAGCCTGGCAGAGCCATTTCAAAGAGACAGTGTTGCTGCTTGCATCTCAAGCACCAGCCTGAAACAGGTGAGGGATGGTGAATGCAGACTAGAGAAGTACAGAGCCTGTGCAAAGTGCTGGGGATGTGGCCAAAGCTGTGGTTGGGATGTATGGCACTACCTTGTCTGTGTGCTGAGACAGGATGTTCCCAGCATGTTCCGTTCTGTCTCTGAGGGATATGTCACACTGGCACTATTGCTGGGCTCTTTTTTTGTACTGATGAGGTGAACTCAAAATGCACTTCATTATGTGCTAAATCTGATGCATTTCAATTTTTTTCAACCCGACTTTGAATTTCTGCATACTAAGTGCTTTTGAAAAGTTGCTTAAGGATATTGTAACMCTCTTCCACACTAACAGCTGCCTCAACCCTGTCTTCTGGCTGTGGTTTACCTGCTCCCTCATGCTGGCTCCCAGCTGCTCTGACATCCAAGATACTCTGTATCTCCATTGACTTAGACTGCATTATTACAGGGAAAAAGGTTTGGGTTGCTCSAAACCTGCCTCTGCTTGTGAAGGTCACCAGCCTTCTGGTGAAGGTCACTGCCTCTGCAGTGCAGAAGGTCGAATTTGGTCCCCAAACTATTATTTCAACCAAATAACCTGAGGTTATGGGTGTCCCCCAGTGCTCCTACTTCCACATCTTTAAATTCCCAAACATAGAGGAGATTCTGACCTTCTGCTCCAAGTATCAGATGTGCAACCTTAGAAGCACTCCCTGCAGTTGCTGGTCCAGTCAAAGAGCACCTAAGAACAGAGTCTTCTGGAAATCTGCCTGGTTTTATTTCCTGAGGCTCCATTCTGCAGCATGCCCTATTTCTAATGSAACTGGGGGAGTCACCTGATGACTTAAAAAGAAGTAAAGGGATCTTGTGGCTGTGGCACTTGACAGGCTCAAGGAGACTTTTTGGGGAATCTGGGAAATATTTTTTTTTTAGCTATGAAATGGGAACAATTATTATTTTAGTCAGCGGAGAGGGAATTATTATTTATTACTTGCATTGCAATAGCACTAAGGGCTGGTTAGGCTAAATGCCCAGAAATATAGAAAGTWATTTAATGAATTAAGTATATTTTTTTTTCAAAAGCACTCATAGYACTTTGGATGGAAGTGGGAATGAGTGGTGTATGGCAGTGGCACCTGCTGTAAGCCATTAGAGTGAGTACAATCATGAAAGAACATGAGTGTTATTTCCTTTCCAATTTACTAGCAGTGCATTTCTTTTTCCCAATACTCAACTTCCAGATGCCTTTCAGAGGTAAGAAAGGAAAATAACTGCAAGACAAAGGGCAGTACAATGGGACAGAGGGAAAAATCTAAMCTAATCCTGGGAGAGAGGGAGGATTACACTGGATCATTTCCAGTGTCCCCTTTTCCAAGAAGGGGGCTAGAAGAGGGGGGAAGCCCTTGCTCTTTCCACAAAGGAAGGCCAGAGATCCAAACTTTGTAGCACATACGGATATATATTCAATTTGGCTTAATACCCTCATCCTTTTTGAAATGATGGGCGTACCTCATTTTTTTGTAGTTTCTCCCTGTGAGAGCAGAGGTTGTGGACAACCTCAGATGTTTTCAGTGAGAAATATTGAGGGGAAACCTGAWGAATGGGGACACATTGACAATTTTTGTCCTGCTGATGGCATGAGCCTCTTCTTGTTCTTTTAAAAAATTTTTTTGCTTGTTTTTCTGTTGACACATCATGTAAGCAGTTGATGTTTCCTTTACATCCCTGAGGATAAAGAATAAAAAATAAACAGATGTGTATAAATTTATCAAAAAAGAGGCAATTTATATTACTTTTTTTTGTGAAGCTGAGTTTAAGTTCTGRAAATGTTCTCAAATTTTTACTATTTTTTTTAAAGTGAGAGATACATGCAGGGTACATAGAAACATTAAAAAGATTTTACAGAGCACATACCATAAATCAATGAGTAAGTTGTTCAGAACAGCACAACAATGAATATAACTGAGCATATATAAATCTAGGGAGAAGGAAACCGTTTTTTCTAATCTTGTCAAGTCTCCTGCTGATTTATAAAATAGGTGAGTAGCCAGCAAAATCATCAAAGTGTGCCCAGAAATTATACAGYGGTCTAAAAATACAATACTATTGTATTCACAACACAGAGTATTCATCACTGATATGGTTCCATAATTATAATTGTTAAACATGAGTCCTCTATACCAGATCTGATACTTTATTAGAGTGATTGATCACTGCAAAATTTGTCTACAGAGGAAAAATCCTATTTTTCTCCAGTGAATTGCATCAACCTATTTTCCTTTTAGTGCTAAAACTAGTTTCAAGTACTCCATTTCATAGCTGACTTCTTAGCATAACTAAGTTTTCATTTAAGTTGAAAATTTAAAGCCCAAGTCTTTCAAAACTTTTTCATACCTAAAACTAGGAAGTACTATAGGCTATAAACTTATGGGTCTTGTCTTCTGCTTCTTTTGGATCTGCTGCCCTGCTATGCTGCTTGGATCCCTTTTGGCTTCTGTGTGTTTGTTTCCATTTGTATGTAAGTTTTTCTGATGCCATACATTTAATATCTGGGAAGGGAGTTCACATACTTGAATTCCCTTCATGAGAAAAACATTTCAGTTCTGCCTTTCTTGCAATCTATTCCTGGAACTTTGAGGGGAATGATAAAGGTATAGTGCTTTCCATAATGAGTAATATTTCAAGTAAAAGCATTTACTTATGGGTCATAATTGTTTTTAAGTAGAATTTATAAAGGGAAAATGCAGTGCAATTTACAGTAGTTTAAACCAACCATGAGAATGCTTCATGCTCATAAACTGCATTTCACTTTAAACTGTTACAAATACCCAAGAGACCATGAATTTGCATACATTCATTTTAAACCCTGCATTTTCTTTCCTTTTATTTTTGTGTGTGTGCATGGTGACTTTTTTCTTGCTGAATTGCTGCCTCATGTCTCTGGCCTCATTTTTATTGCTGTAGCATACCTGCCACAAAATAATTGCAAGTATGGGTAGGGTCTAATTTTATTCCTCTCCTWCTTACCCATTAGAGAGCATGTAATACTGCTGAAGAGACATAAACAGAAATTTTGGTTCTGTTAAAGCATGAGCATGTGTGAACTCAAAAAAAGCCCTTTTTGTGTGACCTCCCCGCTAATGCAGCCCTTTGGATTAGAGGGGATTTCTTCTCCTTGGCAATAAAGTAACCCACTCACAGAACTGTTGGTACTGCTATTTCTACTTCTGGAGAGAAGCCAGAATAATGACAGAAAGCGTAAATTGTTACTTTTAGGTGGTTTGCTTTGTATTGGGTGAGAAAAATAACTTTACCGGTTTAATGCAGCCTAGCAGCCTTCATATTCAAAACAAATAATGACTTTATCCAGTGTGTTTAAACCCAGACAAAGCCAATTGGCTTGTCCAGCTGACACTTTTAAGGATAATTCACAGCAACTGATAATTCACAGCAATCATTAAAAGGAGAAGGGGCAGTGAAATTGATTTAGTCTTAGTCTATGCAAAAGGTTCTAAAGGTTTTGTAGTCACTCCAGTCAAGTTGGCACATTGGATGTCTATCAAAAGAAGAGGTGTGAGCCATGGAGAAATGAGTCTCATCTTTGACACAAATCTGTTCCGTTTTTTCTTTGCCTTGAGTGCAAAAAGCATCTTAAAAGATTTAACTTCTGTTTCTTTGTCACTTTTATAGCTCCAAAATGCTAGACAAGTGTTCTTGAACTTCAGTAAAACTCTGTGAATGTTATTGAATTTCAAGTGGAAAGAAGATTCTGATGAGAAATTCTTCTGCTCCCATCAGCTTCAAAAATTTTTGGTCCTCATTTAAACCTGCTCCAGTATTTGATCTGGCAGATGGACTGGAAGCCTCTTGGCATCTGATATTAACCTTTTTTTATTTTCTGCCACTGTAAAAATTTTCTGTGAAAACTATCTTGGCCGCTTTCCCTTGTGCTGTTGGAGCAAGCAGGTTATTGTGAGACCTTGCCTTTAGTTAGGACCTAGATCTAGATCTGGACTTCAAAACCATGTGGGATAGAGGGAGGGGAAAATTTCAAAGCTGAGCTTCCCAGAGCATTTTGATTGCTGAGAATATTGCTAGCCAAAGCTTTTGTTGTTGTTTATACAGGCTTGTCTTACCAAAAATGTATGTAATTCTGTAGTAAAATCTTAGAATAGTGCAGTCTCACAAATATTTCAATTTTTACATCTTTTAGTTACAATTCAGTGAAAACTGATTCTGCCTGTCACAGGTAACTATTTTCTCTGTGATGTTTGAACTTCTGTTATGACACTCATTACCTCATGTAAAATAGAGAGTTCTTGGTAATTACGTTTTGATAAATACACATTTCATGTTCATGACATTATACAAAATAACTTGGCTTTAACTCTTCCATTTCTGCCTTGTTCTTATTTCACTGCAGTAGGATTTTATTATTCCTGAGCAGCTTTCTTTTTATGGAATGTATGTAAAAAAAAAATGCAGTTTTGTAATTTATATGTTCATATTTGTCATATATACAGATCATTCTTTGTGGTTTCATTAAAATAGGCAAAGCATGAATAGGTGCAATTGTACCAAATAATAGTTTTAGTTTATATCCTATTATAGTTTTTTATAGACTTGTAATGGGGGGATTGATTAGACTTGCTAATCTCWGAGGTATTTTCCAACCTAAATGATTCTATGATCAGAACCTTCTCTGTGCATATCAATTCTATTCAAGCAAACCAGTGTGAGTGGAGTTTGTGTGTTCTAAGCAGGAGAGATTCCCACTGAGTGAGACAGGTGTGATGTGGAATCAGCTGAAGCTTAACCTGTTGTTTGCCCATCTCTGGAGAGGGCTGGGCAGCAAAGTTTGTGTTCTGTATTTACTCTTTGGAGGGCTTCATTCCCCAGTTGAGCACAAGGATAGATAAACCCCTGTATGAGCAGAATCCCTTAAATCCTTATAAAAGGAGAGGTGAAATAATGCAAGTTGCCTCTAGTATTCACTGTTGTTTCCCAGCATTTTCTGCTCATGCAGATCTGTTGAACTGTTCTATAACTGGAAAGGATTCACATAATGTTTCTCCCCCATTTATTTAGCAGGAAAATATTGTTGTGGCTTCTCAGCTTCTAGGTTTTTTAAGATTGTCCCTTTGCTTTTGCTGATTGCTTTCCACTCTCAGATCATTCACAAATGAGGCCTGATACCTCTGTGCTAACAATGTATGAGAAATTCTTGTGTTCAATACCCCATGTTTGGTTTTGAAATCTTTGTTCCCAGAGAACCAACTATTTCCCTCAGCTCTGTCCATTAACAGTAGACCACATTGTATCGTATTTATTTAAAAGACCATGGGAATATTGTTATCCAAACTAGCAAAATTGGAATACGTTCAATCCAAAGAGATTTTCCTCTCTGCATTCAAGGCATCAAAATTTTTCTTCCATCAAAACATAACAATTGTAATGAATGATATCATAATACTGAGAACTGCTTAAGAGCTTCCACTTTAGAACTGTAATGGGCCATGCAGACAGAAGAGAAAAAAAGGCTAAAAGCATAAATTGAAGATAATCAATGTGAATAGACCTTACCCATTGTGCAGTTTGAATAGGATAAGCACATATTATCTGGCATAATTGGTTCATGTGATTTTCTAATTGAAGAGAAGAAGTAATTAGAGCCTAATTGAAGCAAAGTAACACAATGTCTGTCAGCATTTCTCCTTCTACCACATATTATATTATTACCTGTCATCTTTTACTTTAGTGGGAGTGAAAAAATGAGGAAAAAACACCAATATGAAGCCTTTGGAGTTTACTTAGCCAAAGCAAAAGTACAGATAAAAGACACTAAATAAAAGCAAATAGGGCTGACATTAACTGGGTGCTTCTACACTAGGAGTGTTCAGTTTGCCTAATTAAGAAATGAATTATAAATGGTAAAATGATATTATAAATCCAGTCTTATTAAATATTAGAAAAAGACTATTTAGAACTTGTTTCATTTAATTCAGGGATCTGTACTTTCTATTTTACATTTCTAACTGGAGAACTTTGCAGTGACAAATAAAATGGTTGCTATTTTTGGCAAAATGGTGGAAAACATTGTTTCAGCCCTTTCTGCTGTGTTTTTTTTTTTTTAATGAACTACATTATTTCAAAACTGTCTAACATGAGAACACCAATTGCTTTCAGTGCAGAAAACAGAATGTACTCAGAAGTTGTTTCAGAGATTCTTTGAATAAAAAGAGAGGAATTTGCAGGTTTTAGCTGTCTTGGGAACAAAAATATGCTTTAAATAGTTTTGATTCCCGGAAGAGAGAAAAGAGCCTGAATGATGAATTAGTTTTTTATCACTCTACACCCACAAATTCAGGTGTAACTTGAAAACAAGTTTCTTGGGACAATATGCGATAATCCTTATTAAGGAATGGTGATATCTTAATGGAATAAGAGGTTACATAAAGTAAAGAAGGAATAATATTTTTGGTAAAGAAGTTGTAATGAATCTCCACCTCCTTGTTGCTGTCATGTATTGAGTGTTGAGTCACTGCCAGTGGAGTGAAAATTAGAGCTCAATCACCTTCATATTGCAAGGCCTCTCAGGTCTCTGGCTGGCCACCCTGACATGAGTTATTAACCTATAATGTTGGTAACAGATCTGAGAAGTTCTTGGCRGAAGCAGTGAGAGCAACACAGTGAGACAAACCAGCTAAGCATGATTAGAACAAAGCAGCCAGCTCACAGCCAGCTAGTTCATGAATGTTCACTTGGGCRTCTTTATAGAGTCTAGAACAACTACAGACCAGAAAGGCAGAGAGGGATTGTTAAAAGGAGTTTAAAGCTTTTGTCTTTGAGGGCCTTAGATTGATTAAACTGACTTGAAGTGAGTTTTGCTTTTTGTCCTGATGCTGTTTGAGTTTCAAATAATACATTTCCCAGTAGAAACATGTTACCTGTGAAAACCATSCTAATCCTGCCTTGGTGCTGGGTAGGTTTGTACTGCCCACCAGAAAGTTAAATTTTATTGAGGACAGTGAAAGACAGTGGAGGAAAGTCTGAGTAGCAAAGCTGGGTGAAGGTATGCAGTGTTATGCTTAATTTGAGAATATAGGGAATGGAATGGTTTTGCTTGGGGCTAGTCAGGGAAATAAAACAATGGTTTGTTAAAAAGAAAGGAAATGAATGTTCTCAATTATTTTTGTTGTTGTTCCTTAAAAATACTGGGAAATGCCTCTGTTTCTTGATGAAATCTGAGGCAATTCCTAGYTCTGCTTATGCCCTTAAAGAAATAATTTTGATGGCAAGGCTTTGTGTGGAGTACCTTTTATATTTGTTCTCTGTGGTCACAACTTGCTGGGCAGCTGCCTGATATGGCCTGGAAAGGTTAGAAAGAGGTGGCCCATAGGCATTGTCCTCAGTTTGATGATTTCTGTAGGGAATTCTGACATTAAAGCAAAGGTATTGTGGGCAAGGAAGCAGAATAATAGTCTGGTAATGAGTAAAGGCCAGAGCTGCATAAATTGATTATACCTGAAGTTTTGCCTGCCAAATTTCTAAGGCAAAGCAAGATGTGTYCATTTGGGAAAGCTGACATAAAATTCTTTCCTTGTGTTTGAATTTGGTTCATTTCCCATGAGAGGAAGGATTTAAGTTAGGCTCTCTAAATTCTTGGAGAAACYTTGAGTTTAAATTTGGAACTGAAACTTCCAGAGATTTTTGGTCTGTAATGTTCCTTTCACCACATAGCATCCAGAGCCTTCCATCATTGCCATCAGGGCTACCTTTTAGCTTTTCACATGTATTCACTTTCCCACTTTCTGATGTGACATTGTGGGTAGGATCTGTTACCCTCCCATCTGCTGCTGACCACCACTGGGGCCAGGCTCATTCCAGAATGTCATTTACTATTCTGAAATGAATGATTAAGAGTGAGGCTGTAAAAGTGCTTTGCTACATTATGTTGCTTTTTTTATGGAGGTGAGAAAGAATTACATTTTTAAAATAAAATACTTCATATGAGAGTAGATATTAAAATAGTAATGCCTCCAGATGCTGGCACTGTCAGAGATGCATCCATTCCATTTACCAGTCCTTTAACATGAGGGCTTTTTTCTCCTGTGTTGAATAAATGTGGTGCATTTTKTCTGCATGGAATAAAAATTGGATATAATGACATGCTTTGCACAAGCTGATGAACACAAAGGAATGAAATCTGTCACCTGGCTGGGTGGAAATTCCCAGTGTGAGAAGCTCAAGCCCTGAGCCAAGCCCCTGATTCTTGCATCACCTCCTGTTTGCTCTGATGGAAGGCATATGTTAGCAGGCGAGTGTGGGACATGGGCTTCCCAACCTGGCCAGCAGATACATCTTGCCAGCTGATMTCAATTAGCCTCTGCTGCCTGCCTGCCCCCTCCCCACTCTGTGTGGGGCACAGAACCTCCGTAGGGATGAGGTGTTGCAGCCATCTCTCTGACAAGCACCATTGGGGAGGTAAGGATGAGCTCTGCAGGCTCACTGCTCACCCTCAGCCTGCATTCAGCCTGTTCTCCTGTGTCTTCACTTGTGTCGATTAAATTAGTTTGATTAAGCCTGGCACATATGACTGTACACTGCAGTCATACATCCTGGCTGATTGCAATGCCAATATGTGTGTAGCTAAATTCCCTTTTGCTTTACTTAAGCAGTGTGGAACTTTGACTGAGTTCTATCTTTAATAGCTCTGCAATTTATGTTCATTGACAACGGATGCAAAACAGAATGAAATTCAGATTGCAGTGAGCAGCCTCTCTCAATCTCTGTGCTTAATTAAATGGTTCTTCTCAGGARCACTAAATATGAAAAACTTGTTAGCACAGGAGACGAGGCTACAGATGTATTTTGTAGGCTGTGCACGCTGTGAGCGAGGTTCTGATCTTTGTGTACAGTCTCTTTTTGTTTGACAATGCATGTCAATAAGTTTTTGCCACCAATGCCTTCGGTTCTCCTTGAGGTATGCTGYGCTGATGTTGGAATGTGTGCTTACTTTAAATGCATCTCTGCACTGTTGGCCTCAAGCGTGAGTGGAAAAGTGTAGAGATCAAATGGGTGTCATCTGCACATTTTTCATCTAATTCTTGCAAAGCCTGAAACTCCATTGTTGAAGACATTAATGTGGAAAGAGTAATCTCCAGCAAAGTCAAAGGCCAAACTGTTTTTATTTTTCAATACAATGAGGCTCATTCATTTGGAAATTGATGGAAAAATTAAATTAAGCATTTGCATGTACTGTAGATTGATGGAGGTCATGTTTCCAGCTTGCTCTACAATTACTTACATTGCAGACATCCTTACAAAGCAGATAAATACTGTAGGTAATACTGCTTAGGGCAGATGTGACAAGGGGAGTTGTTTGAATCTAACCATAATATTTAAGATGTATTTTTTGRTTTTAAAAATGCCAAGAACCAAACCTGGAGCCTAGGAGAAAYCTTTTGCTCCCCATGGATTGTCTTTTCTTGCAGCTGTATCTTATGCCTAGGAAAGGCTTGGAGGTATTTTGTGCTTACTCAATTACAAGATGTATAGTTTGACCCTGTTCTTTTTGTTAATAATTAAAAGGGGAGAGAGTGACAGAACTTAATAACAATGATTGGATTATAAAGATCTTCTTTATGCRTCTTTCCCATCTCTCTCTCTCTCCCAGTGCAAAAATTAAGAGGAAGCAAATAAAATTACCAGGAAACAAACTGGATGAAAAGACAAATGAAGTTTGCATCTCTGAAGTTGTGTATGTGCTGTGTGTGAAAGAGAAAATTTGCAGGCATATATATATATATGTATATATGTATCTCCTGATTTTCTCTGATTGAGTGCTCACCTTGTAAGGCTTGAGAAGTACAAATTCTGATAGTATTGCATATTGTTTTTCATGCTGAAATAAGTGCAGTAATTATAAAATATCATGGGTTCTCTGAGGCTTGGGTTAGACCTTTAGGAGTACAATTTCAGCTTAGTCTCTAATATGCCTCCATAAATTATACTGAGGTACAGTCATATATTTAGCCATCTGTATGTGATAGACTTTTGCTAGCATGTGCAAAAAAATGAAAGCCAATACTTGAAAATCAAGCTCTATCTTATTCTGCAGTAAGGTTCCATTTCTGTTTTGTATTGTGGTACAGTAGTAAGTTAAAATACATGCCAACAATTACTTGAAAAAAAAATTCAGTTTTGCTTAAGAACTTCATTGTTGAAGAAATATAAAAAAGTGAAGTGAGAGAGAAAGAGGATAGAGTCTCAGTATGGAGACTACTCAATGCAAAACTCAAAGTAAATGTGTTTACCTGTATAGACGTGTTAAATGTGTTAAAAGCAACCAGGAGGAAAATGTTTTGGAGTGATAAACCAAGGCTGAAAACATGTGCTACAGCATTTTTTTCAGCAGTCCTGTCTAGAGAAGGAAAAGGGAAAAAAGCCTTGAAAACTTCGGTGTGCTATATGGCTGCAGAACCTAAGGAAAATGGATGGAGGCAGGCATTACATGAATGGGGAAAGAGAAAGATTCAAAGAGGCTTGTATGTAAGACTTGGGTTGGAACTAATCTAGAATCCTACTGTGCAGGAAAACTATTAGAAGAGATGCTTAATATGGTGAAAAAAACCCCTCACAGATGCYGACCATTAGCAATATTATTAACAAATGTTTTCTCAAATAAGGTTATTTCTAGTATTGTATACCATTGTTTAATTTTGGTTTCCTGACACTGGGACTTCTCTTTTGGCCTTGAAGACTTTTCTTATCCAAATCTGTTAYTCATTTATGTACAGACTGCAATCACAGTTTGCATCTTAACCCCTTGTTCAGGTGCAGATTCAGCTGTACATTAGTGATCGTGTAGTATCTTCAAATTTTCCTTATTCTTGGGGCTTTTCTCCTTTCCAATTTATAAATAGCACTTCTGGGCTGTGGATATTAAAACTAAAGCTTGTATTCCAATACTAATTACCTTAATGCCAAACTAAGAGAAATAAAACTTTTTGATTCCATTTTGCTGTTTGCTGCTTTCAAACATTTTAGGACCRGATTCTTGGCAACAGCATTGTTTAGGATCCATATTTGGCTGAATGTGACAATGGCACTGAAGGTCTAGTCACAACTTGTGTCCCAAAGTCTGCACATCTACACATTGTTCCCAGATAAATTGCTTTAATAGTGACATAAGTGTACTCACTGGGAAGCAGACTGTTCAGATTCTCTGCTGCTCCAGGAGTAGTAGGGTAAAGATTTTTGGGGGGGTAAAGGTTTTGGAGGGTAAAGATTTCAGCTCTAAATAGTATGAAGTAAGGTGATGGAGACTTTAAGCTTTAAAAGCTGAAAGTTTTCTGTGCATGAAGCCAAGGTGATGATACATTGCCTGTGTGCCAGTGACTGCCTAATTAGYATGCATAGTTACTGTAAATTACTCCCCTTCTGCTCCATTTCAGGCCAATTTGGTGGCCTAGTGGTGTTTCAAAACACCRCCAGGGAACTTTCAAACAACACCCCATCAGCAAACACCCCTGAGCTGCCATTTCTGCTACAAGTGAAGGAAGCAAAGGTTGTTTAAGGAAAAAATAACACAACATTGTAGGTAATGTTATGCAAAKTGATTTTAGCTCCGTGCACTCCCAAGGATTTCCTGGTTTATCTTCCAAGACTGAAGCAGATGCTTCTTGTGAATGTGTTTCCCTTCCTTGTTTTTTTGAGGGGGAGCCTTTGCTTTAAAATGCAAAATTAGGATGATAAACTATGTCCCAAACTTCGTATGAATGAGAGGCTTTAATAAGATTATTATTGGTTCTTATGGAATGTCTCACATTGTCTTACTGCTGTTACTGGAACTTGTCTCCTGTACCCCCTGCATTAAGTCCTTAAGGAGAGAGACTGAAGACTTTCCCAAAAGATCAGGTGTTTTCTGCAGTGATGGACTGCAAAAATAAACTACAGAAGACTGCAGGTTCATGGATTTATGTGATCAAATGCATTTGGATTGCTTTGTGGCAACTTGGTCTCGTTTCCTCCCTGCGTATGATGGTGTTCCAGCCCCACAGAGGGCCGTATGTTCAGCTGGTCTGTGTAAAACACTGAGAGGCCTGCACTAAAAGCAGCTGGGTATCTGAACTCCTTGATACTTAGCTCTTGCCTTTTATGAGATTTGACTCTAATAGTAACTCAAATAAAGAATGCAAGTCTATTGCCTTTGTTGTCTCTGGATATGAAGTCTTGTCGCAGAATTACCTTGCACCCTTCTTGTCCTGAGTTATGCTAGAAGGGATAATCTTTCAAAGAAAATAGAACAGGAAATGGCCAGACTCTTTTTCCAAGGTCTTTATTCCTGATATGAGGTTGCATTAACAGCAATTTGGCACTGCTTTTAAAAGTGGGACAATTTTCATGAGTAAATAGAAAGCTGGACAGAACTGTCTATGAACTTACTTTCAGTTTGTGTTATTTTACTATATAATCCAAGCTACATGATTAAAGGCAGTGTGTGTTATTTGCTGTTTCATATTTGGCAGTGGCTCAGAAAAAAATACAGCACAACTTGAAGATACAGTTTTATGGGTTTTTTATTTTCAGAAAGTGACAAAACTTGCATCTCAGGAGTTCAACCTCTGTATTAATGGATGCCTTTTTAGAAACAGGGAGATCTTTGTATGATGTTTCAGAACCTCTAAAAAGGCCAGGGGGACTGATAAGGCATAAAGGGTGTGCCCATAAGTATATAACTACTAGGCAATTACAAAATKAACAAAGTCAAAGAGAACATATTTGTAATCATAAATTCTAAAAAGCCAAGCAAAATTTTGGTTTAGATGGATGTGAATGAGGAATCAAAGTTGCAGCTTCTGGATTTATAGCATTTTGGTTAATTGCTCCCAGCATGCTGAAAAGCTAGAATAAAACAAGAGTACTATTGCTAGAGTTCTTGGGCCTTTTCCAGACACAAGTCTAGGCAGCAGTGATCTTTAGTTTCCTTTAGAGAAATATAACCCTGGAGTCAATTACTCAAAATTTAAACTAATGCAGAAGAGAACAAAATGCATCCCCCAATGACACAGCCAAATGACACTTAAAAATAGCCTAAATTTGGTAAAACCATGCTGTCTTTCATCTCCTGCATTATTAGCATTACAGTCATAGGGTTTTCTCATATGTTATATGCCGTTGGAAATTTACAGCTGGATCTGGCTTTAATTTATTTTTAACTTACCCATATCTACAGGTGGCTCTGAATTTGGCCATTCTGTGTTGTTTTTACTTCAGTAGCTGTTTTTATTTTCTTTTCTTTTTTTAATGRACTGAAAATAAAAATCCCGGTTTCCCACTTAGTACTTTTAAGTCTCAAATTCCCTTTCTGTGTTACGGACTGGAGTTTTTCAAATCATTCTCCTCTCTGTCTTGGTTACTTTGTTGCCTTGAATTACAGAAGAGCCAATGATCTTTTTTCCCTTTGACTCGTATGTGGAGGCTCTGGGGWCAACAGAGGAAATTATGCTGGCAGCTTAATACAGATCCATCAGTAAGACTTGGTATTGATAGCATGCATGGAATGAGTCTATTAAAAAGTCAAAGAATAGCATTTATGAAAATACAGCACTTACAGCAATATTTTGCCTCAGCATCAACCAAGAAATATATTCATGTAGAGCGACATAACATTCAGTGGAGTGGAAAATAGTTTATGTAAAATTGTCCTGACTATGAAATTGTATCAATACGCAGGAAAAAAGGAGATATTTTTAAAGGTAAGAAGCAAAGCTGTTCTGTTGCTTCATGTAAAGGCTTTTAGATGTGATAAAATTACTTTAGACAGCTAAGCAAAAAAGCTAATTCACAGGAATTACCAAAGAAAACAAGTCATAGGCACAGTGAAGAGAGGTTGCATTAAGGTCAGGACCTCATAAATGATCATGACAGAAAATCGTATGCKCTTTTTGTCTGACCTGCATGAAATATCCATGTCTGCCCTAACTCATAAATGATATTAGGTCTGCAGCCTGACTCRTTCATAAACCAGTCTCCGATAATCCTCTGATGGATGGTGATGATTCCCAGTGATGAGAAGATATTTACAGKCTGGTGTTTTGGGTACTCCTCACGCAGATAATCTCTTCCCATGGAAACAGGGGAGTGCAACAAGACAAAACTCTTCAGTGAACAGGTTTGATTCCTGCTCAAACCTTTCAGCTCCTGGGGGGACGTGTGGGAGGCCAGAGAGGTCTTTCACGCCTGAGTTCTCACTGTTCTTCCCAGTGCCATAGGAGCTGTGGCTCTGAGATTCTCGTCAGCTGTTGCCATTGGTCTTCAAAAGCATAAAAAAGAAGATACAGAGTGGTTAATGCAGCCTCAGGCTTAGGCTGTGTGGTTGTCAGCTCTGTTCACTTGCTTTTTCCCTTTTGGCTGGGCCTCGAGCCAGATCCCCAGACTTTCATCTCTAAAGAGATGGTGCTGGAAGGGCATGGATGCAAGTGTAAAGGATTATGCACTCAATTACTTGTTGCCAGATGGTTTCTGTGAACCACAAAATCCCTTCCGAAAGGAGGGAGGGAAAGGTGTTTAAAATATCTTTTAATATCAAAGACCATTGCTCTGTATCTGTAATTATTAATACAGTGGTCTCCAAAGAGATTTTTACCTTTAAAAAAACCCCAGACTAACAAAACCTAAAATCATACCTCAATTTTTCTAGCTGTTAAAATTCTGTGGTCTACTACAAAAGCTACAACAGTCAGGAAGTTCTGAGTTCCAGCATTATGCAGTTTGCCTGCCCTGTTTTTTATTGGCCTTTACCATGTACAGCTTACAGTAGAWAATTTTACTTGGAAATGCTGGTCAGCTTAGTGTGGAGCCAGCTTTCCAAAGCTTAGGACAGGACCCAGTGATTTTATACCAAAGACATCATTAATCTCTTTCTGGATTTAAAAACAAACCCAAAAAGCTCTTTGAACTTGAAACCCATAGAAACTGCTTTTCCCTTTYGTATCAGCCGTATAGACTGGAAGGTTTCCTGATAACCTGTCTATATTCTAAATCTTTCTTTGTTGCATGAACTTTTATATGTTTTCTATTATTACATAACTTTGTAGGGTATTTGACCTATGATTTCTTTGAGTTGCATGAGCACAGAGTCCAAACTATTCCTCAGTAGAGTTAAATTTACAGTGTTCTGATTATCTCAGAATGTTATATGAAGCTCCAGAAATATCTCTCACATTGGCATTTTCTCTAATTGACCAATAAGTGGGAAATCAGAGGTGCTCGGTCTGAGTTTAGATAGTTTAGATAGTTACTTGTGTATTTTGGAAATCTTCAGTGGCTGCCTTTCATTTCAGTGGTTTTTCCTAAACTTTGCAGTTTCTTATGCTGCCTAAAAGAGAATTATCTGTACAGACACCAACTGTCTGGGCTAAATGTGTAAAAGGCTTGAGGGGTCGGCAATGAGTCTTGCTAAAATGGTGGATATGCTGCACAGAGATGAAAAATAACTTCGTTTTTGGTGGAGAAATAGATTGCTCAGCAAAAATCTAAACTTTTTTATTCTGARTTCTGCAATCTTAATACAGCAGTGTTACCCTCCATGGGCTGATCTCTGCGTGCATTTAACAACAGGACTTAGAGGTGGCTGTCACATTACACTGAAGTGGTTTTCTATTCTTGTAGTGGCCAAGTCTTTGAACACCTGGACATAATCTCTGTTTGAAACTCTGCACTGCAGCCACCAGGGCTGAATGATTCAGCAGTCAGCTCATTGTTTTAATTTGAGACAATATCCTCAGTTAAAACACAGCTTTTTCGCACTGCTTTAAATACTGCAGGTATTTCGATCCAAGAAATCTTTTGTAAAAATGTAGTAATTCTTTATTGGCAGCTTAAGCAAAGGGATGGCAAAGTGGACTCATTGTCTGTGCTCAYGTGGCACCAACTTTCATGTCATAAGAAGTACTATTGTAACTTAAAATCTGCCTCTGGTGAATGCACATTCTTTGCAGGCTGCTCCTGGATATGGCTGTATAGTGCAAAGTAATTTTTTTTTAGACATTGAATAGGTTCGTGTGTGTATATATATATAATTTCCTCCATTGCACATACTTTGTGGATCTGACATTATTACATTAATGCAAAYGTTGTTGTACCTAATGGTGCAAAGAAAATGCAAAATTCTCTTTCCACTTAGCCTCATCAATATGGTCAAACTGAGAGCAAGGGCTGGGTTATATGCAAACAACCTAGACTGTATTTCCCTTCAAAGGTCTCAAGCCAAAGGCAGTTTTAGTGAAGTAGGTGTGCCAGTCAGTCGAGGAAGGGATTTCTTTTGCCTTTGGTGGTTTTATTTTGTTTCTTTTTAGAGGTTTTTCATAGGTTAAGGGGGAAACTAAATTGCTTGGTTTGTTAGATGGAGATGAGAAGGAGCAGGTGAAAATATAGAGATGGCAGTTGCTTTGTTTTTCTTGGACAGTAAGAGGCCTTCTTACATCCTCAAAAATGATGTGATGGGTCTGGGTTGAAGTATTTAGGGTGAACTTGATACAGCCATCCTTGGGAGCAGGACAAATGATGTTGCAGGAATCAAGGTGTCTCCACAAATTGATTACATAAAATTTTCTATAGAAGGGAAGGCGGGGAATGGAATCAGATCAATAACATKGTTAAGATCTGACTTTTTAGAGCTGCTCAGAGTTCTGAGTTAGTACCAGTCCCACAGAARTCATGTCCTTTGTCTGGTAGCTGGGGCACCTCAGAACATTTTCCTGCTCTGTTATTTACAAACCCACAGACTAGTGATGATGACTGCAAGGAACATGTTTGGTGATGAGAAACCAAGAGTTTGAAATAGTATGGAGAGTTATGAAACAACCAGGAGAAAAAGGCTGTTCCTACAGAAAAATTGGTAATTACAGCATGTATAAAAATTGGTCCCCAGAAAAAAGCTAAGACTGATTCACTCTTGCTTTAACCTTCTGTGCTGAGTGCAGAAAAGCTTAAGGTACAAACAGATTGGGAATTAATTGGTGTAATTAACGTTTTGCAACTGTAATGACTTCTAATCAATACTTTATGCAAATAGCTGTATTGATGTGCTGAAAAATGGGTGCTAGTTGTATTTGGATGGAAAAAAAAAATACAACCCACTTTAAGTCCTAATGAAATTCAAACCTTACAGCTCAGGTAAAGTCCTGACCACATCTTTTTCAAGGTAAAAGGAAGATCCTTTAGTGACCTACTTAATTAAAATGGCTCTGATACAGCTGCTGACTAAACTTCATGAAATGAGGTGGCTGGAGGATGAAGCACATCCTCCTGCTGACTGTTCCCTCTGTTAAAACACWGTGTTTTATCACGTTAACAAAGCAAAACAGAGAAACTGTCTTGATCCATCCTGATCCAAGCRTGCAGCAGTGAAACCTCTTCCTGTGGTGGATGTATTCTGGGGGCTTGGTTCAGATGTCAAAGAAGTGAATGGGATATCAAGAAGCTTTTCAAGGCCAGGAGGAAACAGATACAAGCCTTTTTTTAGATGAGTGAATGAAATATGACTTCTTTCTCCGTCTCTAGAAACCACCTTTGAATTGTTCCTCAATTTTTTTTTTCCTTTCTGAAGTTGTATTTAGAATGGGTAGTTTAGTGACCACAAAAGGTTAGATAGGAGCTRCCAGCATTTCCACACTCCAGCCTTCAACTTTGTGGCAAACAATACCTTTACCACACCTTATTTGCCAGTGGTTCCATTTCTTTGCTTGTTTGAACATGAATTGGTGATTGGGAGGCATAAAAATGCAGTCGCTGCTTAAGTCAAACACTTCTTGAATCAACTATTTGCATGAATGATGGAATTAAAAAGAAAAGTCTTTGAGTCTTTGTGTTCAGAAGTAGCAGGAGTGCCTTTGAAATTATGGTTTGTAAACCTTCAGACATAAGGAGGCCTGAAATGTTGTGGAATTAGTTCTTTGCCAGAAGAGATTGTCATGCTTTTATGGATGAAGTTCATGATCTTAAGGGGTGTTTTCCACCTTGTAKGATTCTAAGAAATATATTTCAGGTCTTCAGTTTGGGTGTTAATCTTCTCACAGAGGACAGGAGGCCATCAGTGACAGGCATTCCTCAATGCAGACTGAGAGCTGTGACAAGTCAGCRCTGAGAGATCTTGGAAAATACGATGTTGGGAAGGCTGCATCACTGYCTTTTGTGATAGGGCTGCACTTGACCAACAGAGAAGAAAACAGTGACAGAGTAAATGAGCAAGCATTTTACATATACAGTGTTGGTCTTGTTCTTAGAGATGGAATAAAAATGTGTTTTGTTATGGTTTTTGTGTTCTCAAATGGAAAGTCACCCTATGTTTGGAAAGCTCAAAGGGCTGCTGGAGTTTGTCAATAATGTGATGTTGGTTTTGTAAAAATTGCAAGCCCTTTTTGGTGAGTCATAAAGAAGCATTAAACTTTTCAAGAGAGCCTGATAAGCAAACTCCCTTAGTCCTCAGAGAGGAGGCAGTTCATGCCAGGTATTGGCCAAAAATAGCTGTTGGGATTTCACACAGTAAGCATGTGTCTCATCAGCATTCTGCAGCGCTGCCAAAGTTTGCTACAGCATGAAGGAGAAAGAAACAAAGAAACATAAGGAGAAGGGGGGGAAAGGAAGCTAATGAGAAGAAAAATTGCTTTTTAGCTGTTCATTGCAACTATTTTGGTTTCCCAGTGAACCTGAACAGCATCTTAGGTGATAATGYGGGGAAGCTAGCATTTTTGGCACCTGAACAGGACACATTTGCAGTTTGGGCACTCTGGAAAGARCTAGTTTAAGTATTTGCTGAACAGTGACGGAATGGAGTTTCTGTACTTTTCAAATGTCTTGCTGAATTGGGACCTTAGTCTGACTCCAGTGGTGAAAGTGCCCTCTAAAATTGTGAGTTTTCRCCTTGGACTGGACCACACTCCCATATCAATGAAGGGTTCATACTTCAYATATGCATAAAAATCTGTTCTAGGAGTATAAAACACCCTGAAGTGGCTGTAAGTGCCACATGGTACAAGACCTTCTTCTTAAATGACAGTCAAACAAAAGGTAATTCTGTTTGTGTAATTTAGTAGGATTCTCTTAGCACTGGACCTTATAAAGTGTGGYTGCTTGAGAGAGATGTTCAAAGGAAATTTGAGCAGACTCCTGCTTGGGTTGGCCTTCATGTGATAATTGCTTTCACTGAGTCAGTTAGAACAGCAGGCAGCTCCTCTTCCTCTGAAGAGCCCCCCTCTCCTTTGCAGCTGACAAGGCTCTCCCTGATTTGCTGGGGCTGACAGAAATTCTGCTGAAGTCAAGGTGTKAAACTCCAATCCTCAGAAAGATGCCAGGGTGTGTGTGTGTGTCACATCTTTTGAAGATGTAAAGCTGGGAGGTTCAGAAAGTCACTTAGCAGGACACGGGTGGCAGCCACGCTGCCATCCCCTTTTTCCAAAGGAAGCAATCCCTGTGAGTGTTTTTTTGGTGGTTTTTTTTTGTTTGTTTGTTTGTTTTTGTGTAGCTACAGCTTTATCTACACACTTGTTCTCTCACACTTCATGTTCTACCAATAAATTTATAAATTTTGAATTAAGAGGTTAGAGGCACAGTGGTCTCAAAATATTAAGTTAGATATTTGATGAAAACAAGCATTGCTGGTGCCCTGCCATAGCCCAAGACCAGTCTGCCATGCAGTCCTCATCCCATAATGAAGAGTCTTTATGACCTCTAGGAGAAACTTGTTTGGTGCACATGACATAAATGAGCAGGATACAAATGTTTGGGAGCATTATTTGACCTCCAGTTTCCAGAACTGCTTGTCTGCAGTGGAAGTGTTGTGCTGCTTATTGCAGGAAGAATAAATTAATTTTTCTGGCTTGTAAAGGTCCTTCACAGCTACAGCTATGATGTTTGCTGTCACACTGTGTCCTTGAGTGATAGTCGTACAAGTTCTAAAGTTTTGTCTGCACTTACRGTTTAAGAAGGATTTGACTGAAAGCAAGATTTACAGGTTCTAAAGCATGTATGCAAAAATTCAGTTGCTCAAGGGGCTCTTCTGCTTTGTCCTCAGCACAGCATAAATTGTCAGAAAGATGGGATCCAACTGAAGGCTCTAATGTTTCAGCTTTGTTGAAAGGAAAAGTACAAAAAGCTAAAAAACCTTTTCTGGGGATGCCTTTGATATGGCTAAGGAAGTGGAGACTGCTCTGTATCTACCTGAATTCTACTTCTGAAAAYGATGAAATGAAATATATCTACCCTTTGTACCTGTAACAGACACAAAACTAAAATCTAGGGAGTCTCTATAGGCTTCAGGAACATTCTTCAGTCCATTTACCAGCTTAGCCTCTTATTCATTTTCAGACTTGCTTTGTATTTGGCTCAAAAAAAAAAAAAAGGTGGCTTAAAATCAAAATACTTTAAATACTGTGCCTCAGTAACTTGCTGTGTATGTGTTGTGTGAAACTTCCCTTCCACAGGATTATGGCCACATGAAGGCAGGCTGGAGTTTCTGCTGGGTTGTGTCATGAAATATCTTTACTTTCTGTAAYGCTTTTGACCACTGACAAGTGACGTTTTTTTTTCCTGGCATGCCTTCTGCTTTATYTTTAATGTGGAAACATATAGAAAATATTCTGAAGGCAGGGCTGGGAGTGGGGCTTCTAAGCCATTTTGGTACTTTTGATCTCTCTAAAACAATGTTGTTTGGCTCCTATTTATTCCTGCAACACTTATCTGTGCTGTCATAAGAGCCAGAAAGAAATAATAGAGCCAGCCTCTAGAAATAATAGCCATATTAACGACATCARCACCTTTCCAAATCAATGAATCCCCTTGAATTCTCTTGGGGGGAGGCAAAAAGGAGGGGAAGAATAGCAAACTCAAAAATAGACCTTTGAAAAGAGTTAKCTTGAGACCATAAGGTGAGAGAAACCTGACAAACTGTCCAAACACAGGGTATTTTGTAGCCCCTAGAAGGGTGTCGGGCTGGGACGTGGTGCTTATGGGGCAGAACCTGGGATTGTGAGTGGACATTGAACAGACAAAATAGAGGGTTTGGTCTGTCCAGGCATGGGGCTCACAGAATCCAATCCTGGCAGTTGGCAGAACAAGGTGTTTCAGAGAAATTGCACATGTTTGTGGTCTGTGAACATTTGTTTCACTGAGCTGCAAAGCTGAGTGAGGAACCACCAGGAGACAAGCGTGCAGGAGAAGCAGCGTTTGGGAGACCTAAAAGCTGATCTCCCTTCTGGAGTCCTCAYAGCTTGTAACCAGGGAAATCCTTCCCTCTACTCTTTTGTTCTGTGGCCTTCAATTGCAATAGCAGTCATGAAACCTTCACGGTTCACTTTRTGCTGTAGGTTCTTTTATTTGTCTTTAGTTGGGCTCTGGGAAATAATTCTGATTAAATTACTTCTACAGTGAACCCCTGTCTCCATTTATCTCTAAGATCTCCTCTTTGCACCTGTCTTCCAACAGTGCAGCTGGACTGAGTGCATTTTTCTTTTCCTCCATTCTGATGTGTGAGGGTGAGAGCAGGCATTTAAATGGCTGAGCTGCTCCAGCCCTTGGTGGGGTTCCTGCTGCTGCACAGGATTCCCCTCCCACTCCTACACTTTTGTTGCCTATCCTGTGTCAGCCTGATGTTTTAAATGATCTCAGACCTCGTCCTCCCTCCTCAGAGCAAGAGTAGTCACTGCATCTTTGAAGAGGTTTCAGTGGCCTGAAGAAGAGATTTGAAGAAGGCTTGGGTTGGTTTGCACCTTAGGTGGTATAAAATGAGGTCAGGAAGGTATGGCAGAATTTAGGACTTTATAAAYATTTGGTCATGTAATGAAGCTGTTACTCTGTTCCATTAGCTAAAGGTGTGTGGGACAGTTGGCTTCATGATGCTCAGTGTCCACTAGCAAATTGTGCTTTGAAATGTAGAAGCTTATTCAAAGTTTCCAAGTGATTGTGCTCATTGCTTTGTTTTACAGTGGTAGTTAAATAGCTTAAGATAGCTTAAAMAACAATGACAACAGACAATATATAATTTTTTTCTTTCTCCTTAAGTGTTTAGTAAATTAGTGTGTTCTTTTCTTTTTATAACAAATATGTGAACAGATCAGAGATGGTAAAATACTAAGATCYGCTTCAGAGAAAAAGAACATTCATATGGTGGACTGGTTTAGAAATGGATATCTTCTGACTGATAATGAAATTAGACAATGCAAATCAAGTGAAAAAGAATTAGAGCTGATGCCTGGCAGGCTAGTTGTTTACARGATTCTTCTGTGTGCTCTAATGTGTGGAGTATTTTTGCCAAGACTTACTAAATGATGAAATGATACTGCAATTAGAATTAAGACTGGCAGGGACATTTGTTAAAATTCTGCTATTTCTTCTCCAAAACATAATCAATTAAAAAAAGGCCTTTGAAAATAATGAGAACAAATGAGAAGTCAGGAAGTAGCCAAGTAATCACTTGGCTGGTTTTGTTTAGAGAAACCGGAAAATTCTTCCCAGTCACAATTAAAAATTAAATTACACAAATTATGTCCTCTGTCCTGCAAGTTCATGGGGTGGATGTGTCTGAAAGAGAGAAATAGCTGTAAAACTGCCTACTTCTCTGCAGGAGAGAAGCCAATAAAGGTCAGGTTTAACCTTCCCTGTAACCAAAATCAACATGTTCTGAAAAAACTATTAAAAACCCATTTACTGCTCTAACTATTTTCTATCACCAAGTGAGATCCTCAGACCTAGCTGATGATTCTTAAACTAATCACAGACCCAATTATATGCTTATAAATATTATTATCAAATTATTGATTTGCATAGCCCCAGCACACAAAACATCAACCTGGATTAATGTCTTATTGTTCTGGGGATGGTGTGAGTAGAATGAAAAAGGCAGACCCCAGTAAATATTACAGTCTGAAAAGGGTAAGTAGAGCAAAACTCTGAAAGAAACCAGGTGGCTGAAGAGAACGGGGATGAGCTGTTAGATTTGGGTTGGTATTTGCTTGGTTTCTTTTTCTGTGTGATTGAATACTGAGGCTGAGGGTTCCACTGGCACATCGTTCCCTTCTTTCAGGTCACACAGCTTCACTTAAGGATTAAGCAGCCTAGCTGTCAGTAATGAACTTTTAAGATGTCCTCACAAGCTCTTCTGAGAAAAAGAGACCCTCAGTTTCCTGTAAAACCTACAAGTTTTGTTAATTAGTCCAGAATTTGAAGTCAAGTTCTGGAAAGAAAACAAACAAATGAGCCTACCACCCCTTGCCCTGCAACTCTTATGCCTAGAGACCAAAAATTGGAGAAGATTGAACTAACTTCAGAAAACCAGACTTGAGACAAATTGTCTATTGTGAAAATGAGAGTCTAGAACATTTTAAAATGAGACTTCTAAAAGCTCTTTTATTTCATTGCTACTAAACTTATATGCAAAGCTTTTGAGGCTAGGACGACTGGCAACAAGATGGATTATTCCATTCACATAGTATAATAGCAATTAAATGTACAGTGAAAGCCTTTACAAGATTCTGACAAAATTACTGAAATTATATTGAGCCAGACTCGTGACTAGTGCAACTCCATCTGTGTCAGTGTTCCTGCTACATCTAAGCACGGAGAGATGATGAGTCATAAGGAAAAGTGTATTTTCAAGGAAAAAAGAGGGAAAATGGGTAATTGTAGTACACATACGRAGCAAGTTTCTAAAATTGAGTTTGACAAAAGACAGTGTTCTTTGATATTTTCCCAGCTGGTTAAAATTTAACTGGTTTCAGGAGACAGCGTACGGAGTTTGGTCAGAACTAGTGTAGGGGAGGGGAAGCTTTTCATAAAGAATTGCTAACAAATGGGATTCAACACTCAAGAGGCTCAGATGGCCTATTAATTCTGCTCCTGGATTTCTTCCAAAACAACTGTGCTTCTCTTAATTCATGGCTAATTTCTATCAGAGATACCAAGAGACCATTTCTTTTTTCGACAGGAAGCATCCACGTTGCCTAAATGGATTGGTGCGAGGGGCTTTAGCCAGCAGGCATTGATTGGCTTCTCTCTGGGGCCCCAGGGCTCTGCTCTGACACAGGCAGCAAATGAAATACGACCTCCTGTAAATGGGCCTGAGCTGCTGGGCCTTTGTGGGATCCGGGAGCTAAGGACCTTTTCAATCCCTTTTAATTAATGAAGTGATTTGACTTGACTGAGATTACACTTGCAAGAATGAATTAAAAAGTAATAAAAAGAAATCTCTCAACAAATATGCAACAGGGAGCGAGGACCAAATTCAGAGCATATCTGATCCCCACTGTATATCTCATTTCTGTGTGCACTTCAGATCAATAGTTTTTAAAGGGAGGCTCTTATTTTCCAAGCACTGTCATCTGCATGCTTCATTTTTTTTCAAGTACTTTTGTACAGAAGATTAAAATTATGATGATCTTATATGCCTGGATGATTATTTTAGTCCTTTCTTATCTCTGTTGTGCTAAATCTCTCTATTCCTCAGGATTTTTGACATCTTATCCCAGCCACCTCTGTGCTGTACTTTTCTCCTGTGGCATGGCATGTTTTTAGCTGCACTTTACTCCATACCTGTGAGCAATGGTYACTGTGTATATTTTGTAATGGGAATGCAGTCACCCAGTGTCACTTCTGATGGGAACACAGTGTGAATCTGTGCCCAGCCCAATTTAAATGATTCCCCTCTCTATTGTGTCTGAAATCACAGTTGCATTTCCCACCCATCCTTTCATTGTACTATAAAGTGACATGCTGTAGAAATTATCCCAAACTTTCTTGGAGAACATCACATTCTGACTCTCATGGGTATGTGGTGATTTTGGAGATCTAACTCACTGTCACTTGCTTTTTTTCTGGTCTCTTTTGAGTTCAGGTGTGATTTAAGTCAGTGCAAGTCTAGAAAAGGTCCACAGTAATAGTGTGGGGCTATTCTGATCCAAGAATTGTGGCTTAGGCTTCTCCCTGATGTCATGTTTCAAGGTGTCTGAAGYGTCTTTCTCACCAGCTGAGAGGGTGTTTTGTTTAAACAGCTGATTTAAACACTCAAATCAAAGCAGTTGCTGAAATGGAAGGAAAATATAGGTTGATGGAATAAATGGATCAAAGCCTCTGTCTTCTTGGCTGAACTTGTCATWTCTAGGGGCTTTCAAGAATGTCAAGTGTATTTAAATGCACAAAYGAGGTTAGCTAAGAAAAGTGCTGGGGAAAACTTCATTCCAAGAGTTACATTTKTATTGTGTGTTTGTTCATGGACATGCACAAAATACTGTGTGTGAGCACAGCACAGTGCAGTGTGACCCCAGMGGGATCTTGGAGCCTTACACTCAAGGATTTCCACTGTGAGGGAATTGCAAGGCCATCATAGTAATCAATCTACTTTATTATATTATAGGATGTGCTTGAAGTTCAGTTAACTCAGTTTCTTCCTTTTTATTACCACCAATTGTCTTCCTCTGATACAGCATARATTAATTCAGTTTTAATTCTTCTTTTGTATATTGTCTATGAGAACCAGTTTTTTTTCTGCTGTAAAAAAGAAATGCCATCAGTATAATGTTGAAGTAGAAAACTTAAAACTGTCAGATTTCTAAAAATTGATMATTTGACAGACTAGAGCAAAACAGGGATACAGATGTCATAAAGGCCACTGGGAGCTCATTAAAAAGCAGTTTCATTTAGATGCTATTAGGTTTTTAGGATGAGAAGGATCTTGACATGTAGAAGAGGAAGATTTAGGATGGTAAACACTGAGCAGYAATGTAGCAACTGGTTAAAAAACAAAGCATAATTGCTATTACAACTTTAGCTTTCAGCATTTGCAGCTTGTTTAAGATGCTACTTAATTACACAAATTGGTAAGAAATATCTCCTTAATTGCTAATGTAGTGGGAGAATCCACAGAGAGGAGGTTATCACCTACTTTAATCTGTTATCTATTGCTTAAAAATAAGTGTCCTAAAATTAAACCCCCCTGCTCTCTGGAGAAGTTTCCTTGCAGATTTAAATCTGGAGCTACAATAGTTTTAAATGCATGTGTAGACTTTTATACTAATTGGAAATTAGAAGCCATCAGTGAATGAACGAACAGCTGTTTTTAATAAATGTGATTTTACTGGCCAGGGATACCYACCTGATACTCTCAAAGAACCACCCATGGTTCCTAAAGCGTTAAACCTACCAAACCCGGGGGCTCTTAACATTTTCCTTTGAAATTTCCTCCCGGTACTTTTAAGCTCTCACTACCCATTTGGCGAGTAGCTCCAGGAAGATTTAGTGACTCTCTTATTTTCACCATCATTCTGGTGTTGCGGCTGCGGCTCGGAACGTGAATTACTGCGGGGAGCGTGCGGCAAACGCGGGCACGGCCGCGGGGCGGCTGCGAGCGGGGCAGGGG
>JACDOX010000042.1:1271070-1404977 GCA_014549065.1 Cardinalis cardinalis
TTTTTTTTTTGCACCTGGATTAGAGACTTCCTAATAGATTGGTGGATTTTAGCACCTCTTCAGGACTTATTCAACCTCACAGCTTTCAATCAAATAGTTGCAGAACATATTTTAGCAGTAGAGGTGGCTACTGAATATGTGGTAAATGAATACAAATCTAGATTCTTTCATGTTTCTTCCGGAAAAGGTAATCCTGAAAATGTATCTTTACTTGTCTTAAGGCCTCTTACTGGGATAAATGTCTTTTGAACTAGCATACACCTTACAAGGTCCTGTGCTAGGCCTGTGAAAGGAGTTAGTAGAGAATGCAATGAGAAGGAATAAAAACCTCCTAAAGGGTTGTGTGGTCTGTGCTAAATTAGGCTGAAGTCACCTCCAAAGCAAGAGACTGATCTTGAATCTTGAGCACAGATTTCTACCTGCTGCCTTCAGGTTGTGCGGTGAGATTTGTTTTAGGCCTGCTGTGTAATGAAAAGATGTGCAAGTGTCCTAGCAGCTTTTAAATGGGTAAGTAATAATTGATGAAAGAGTCAATTGCTGGAATGACCTCCCCACACCCTCCCAGCAGTTACTGAGACATTAAAGTGACAGAGATGGGATCAAGCAAGCAAATGGGAACGTGCATTGCTGTCTTCTCTGGATGATTTCCAGTCACTGCAACTATTTTGAACCCAGAATATTATGCAATAGTTTTGAAAGCAAATCCCTACTGAAAAACTGAATTTAAATGCCATGACTGTCTAGTGGGCTTTTTCACCTTCAAATACTTACAGTTTTGCCATTATTCTTACCATCTCTGTTCTAACTTTGTTAACGTTTTTTTTTCTATATGGATAAAATGGAAAAAAACCCAGAAAAAATTAGAGAAGTAAACTTTATTTATTTTTTTAAGCCAAAACCTTTGCCCAGCTCTAGTTAGTATTCATTCTTTCCAAATGTTAACCACAATAATTCATTTTGCCAAACCCCTTGCAGGTGAATATTTTGTACCAGTTTCACAGAAGCTGGCTGATTTGAAGGGCAAGTTTTGCTTTCCTGTCTTGTACTGCATAGTACCTGCCCTCCTTCATGAGGAGAGCTATTTGAGTCTGACCTTAAATGATTTGTTGAAAGCCAGAAAAGCAGTCAGTGTTAGAGTGGGGGAATTTTGGCTTCTAATCCAGAGTTCAAATGACAAAACCATATATCTGATAAAATGAAACTTAAACCTGTGATACTGCATACCATACAGCACATTTAAAATGCATTTACTTCCCCACCCCAGGAGCTTCAATAGCTCCAAAATAACTTTTAAAAATAAATTGTTTATTGAAAGATTAAGGGCATTTTATTGACTTTGCAGTTATGGCCAATTTCAGTGCATTTTTGTGACAGTATCTAGTCCCAGATAGTCTCTTTGCTACGTGTGATGGTTTTATTATGTGAAAGAAGTCTACCTGCTGTTTATCCTTCCCTTGCTCTCATCCTCACAGGCTCCCAAGTTCCCCCAATGCTTTGTATGTCAAACGATCTCTCTGTCTCAATTCAAATCCCTCCTTAAGAGATGACTTCTGTGCAGATTTCCTATAATGATTCCCCCAAGATATCCATACTGATTTGAGACAGGACTTTCATCTATTGTGGCACGTATGGTTGATGACACAATTTCTGAACCTCGTACTTCTCTGCTCAGAACAGTTTTGAGAAAATCTTTAAGAAAAAAATCACTCTTTTTTTTTTGTTCACTTATAATTTTATTTTTTTTTCACCATGCATCTGTAAGAAAAAAAAGCTAATTTTAAAAGCCAAGTAAACAAACAGATCAGATTCTAAATTTGCAGAATATATGTTAATTAGTTCACAAAGAGTTTAAACACAAGCAGCTTTGTTAAAATCCTGTAGTGATTTTAATCCACATCCAAGTGTGTGTAGAGCTCCAATGAAGGTGAATGCATCTGTAAACTTTTGCACTTTGGTGACTCTTGCAGCCTTTCTGTGCTTTCCTTTCCTGTGTGTGAGCTGAGCATGGAGTGGGGTGCTTTTGCAGCCAGTGTCTCCATTGTGGAGAGCAGAGGGAGTCTGTCCCTCGTGAGAGGTTCCCAGCCAGGGAGTTTTTTATGTTCAGTTTTTAAAGCTAGAGTTTATTATTGTGCAGAGTGGTGCCAGTTCTACCTTTGCAGCAGAGMATTTGCACAAAAATTAAACTAAAATATTGTTTCCCTTACTTCTTACTTAGCTGATTAATTTTGTCTTTCCCTCCTCTACTGACTTCTGCTTTATCACAAATGCATTTTTTTAAAAAATCAAAATAATATGAGCTGATTCATTTTTGTGGACAATGGATGCACAATGAGTTGTGAAAATAAGGGGTGTATTGTGTGGTAGTTGCACACATGACTGTATTAAATAGCCTTCTAAAGCACCTATATGCTGCTAATCTCTGCAAATTAGACAGAATTAGCTGACCCTTGGTCTGCTCTGGTATGACATTTTCTACGTTCAAGGAACTTTCTGGTAATGTTCTACATCAAGTCACAGAAAATTAGGTGGGGGAAAATATTTGGAAATGTTTTTATTCTRTAGTTTCTAAATTGACTTTTGGTTTGGGGATTTTTTTTGTTGTTTTGGGCTCTTTTTTTTGTTGTTGATTTTTTTTTTAACGTTTATTACACTTGTAGGGGAAAAATTGACCAATAATAGTTGTGATGCAAATAGCTCTTTCTCCTAACAGACTGGATGGATATTAAATCCCCAGGAGCCAAATAAACTCTAAGGAGTTCTGTAAAATGACACATTGTTGCAAGGGATTTCGTGACTTATGACCACTGAGCAAGTATGAACCAGCAAGCACTAATAAAAATAGACTTTGTGGAATTGTGGTAATTTTTAATCATAAGCCTAAAATGCTTACAGTGTTTCAGTCCACTCTTGTTGAATTTTTGACTCATGTCTCTTCTGCTTGGCTTAATGTGCTTTWAAAGTGGAGTAATGGCTTTTTAATTTCAGTCCAAGACAAGCTGGCTTTAGGAGGGTGGGCTGAACACATGCAAACCAAAACAGTTTTTCGAAAAGGAAGATACTCCTTCCCCCTGCATTTGTTTTGGATCCTTTGAACTGGAACCTCTGAGATAATAGGTGTATCATGGATATAGATCTATAATCCATGACCTTATTACAAATGATAAATTAATATTTGCAAACCTAATTGCCTCACTAATGTGCACCCACACCTGTCCTAACTTACTACTTCCATTTTTCAAGCTGCCAGTGAAAGCAGCTGATCWCCATCCTCTACTTAAATAGATCTACATCTAGTGGGCAGAGTGAAGAACAATATCCTACTCACACACATTAAAAAAGGTGCCAGATGACATGTGGCTAGGAAAAGCTAAAGAAAAAAAAGTGGTTTAACCTAAAAGCTTTGACCAGAAAGCTGTTGAACCCACAGGCTTCACAGATGTACCACCTTGAAGCTAATGGGCTGGGACCAGTATAAATGAGAGGAGAATCTGGTCATTTGTGCCAAAATACCCAGGACCTCTTTTCTCTTGGGTGCTGGGCTCATTCCCCTGTGACTCCAGTGCTTCTCCTCCTCTCCAGCACACTGTCCCACTCAGCCACAGCCTCTCGGATTCCTGCCTGTGTCTGACTGGGACAAGCTGACATTATCAGTCAGCAGGCACCTGGCCAAGTGGATTTTGAAACAATAAATGCTCCTCTGTCATGTAGCAAGGCATATTTCTGCAGGATATGGTCCTGTTAGATGTCCTGAGTAAAGCTGAATKAAATCACTGTGTAGCCTTTTGGAGATGCAGCAGGTTTTGCAGTAGTCATATCTCTGGCTTTTGTTCTCAACATKGTCTGTAATATTGTGGTTAAAGGGAACAAACAAATATTTTCCTGACTGCTTCCTGCCCTGGATTCTGGAACCAGAAATACAAAATACATTTCAGTTCTGTGGCATATGATCTATCTACCTCTCTATGCAATGTTTGTTTTCTCTGATCACCTTGACTTTGTACACCAAGTGTTAATCCCACTTTGCACTTGTTTCTCCAATGTATTTTATTCTCCTAAGAACTCAGTGTCCAGGATGCACATTGGTCCCAGTGCACAGGTGCTTGGAACAAAGTGATAAATGGGAATATATTGATTAGTAAACTCAGGTCTAATTTCTCAAATGTCACTGAATAAGAAATCACTCTCATGTGAAGCAGAATTGTCTAGTTTGAATACTTCTAGGATTCTTCTGGAATCCCAGCCTTCTGTTTCAGAAATTATTAGTGACTTGCTAATAAAAGAATCTCTTCAATGTCTTCAGGCTTCCTTCTCAAAACTGAACATGCAGTACTTCACAACCAGACAACCCTTTCCCCTTTTCCTGTTCCCCCCATTACCCTACCCCCAGGAAAAAAAAAAAAAGGAAACCTTAAACCCCTGCGAAACTACCCCCTGCAATATTTCAGCCTTGTCCTATGGTCCTTAAAAAATGAAATACCCTTAGAAAGTCATAGCAGATATGAAATTAGAATTTGTTTGGAAATCAAGTGCAGGGTCACAATGAAGAGGGTAGGGAATTGTATGAGAATTTCCATAAAGAGAGTATACTTCCAGAGGCATACAATGGGCTGATTTAAAATCTGATGTTGACAAAGAGAGTAAGATGTGGAAAGTCAGAGCAAGATAGAATCCAGTGTGTAAAAGCCACAGGTGATTCTTAAYAGGCAGTAAATTAGCAGAAGGATAGATGTTGCCATTTTTATGGTAATAGAAATGCTTTCAGTTTTTTAGCAAGTTTTTAACTTAAAAAATTAACCGAAGAGCAATGCAAAGAATAGGAAGRTAGTTGTGAATTAGGAGCCAAATTATGCCAGGCACAATTGAATAAGTTCTGACTTTTCTTACTGACAGACATGTATATTAATAGTTGGCACTTATTGAACCAAATATGAATATTCATCTTCATTTATATTTCAAGGCCTTTCATTCCTCAAGGACCACAGTGCTTTTGACCAATTTTCATCCACATTACTAAAATGACAGCTTTCACTCCTGGGCCCTGACAGAGGTCTGCAGAATTCATTGGAGGTCCTGGGAGGAGGGAACCAGCTCCCGCTCCCAGCTGTCCACAAACACTCATTAAGAGAGGCAAATATCCAGCAGAATCTCTGTGAGAATTTTTAATCACGCAAAGGCTCTGCTAATTAGGTAGCTGATGGGGCATAGAGAGCACAAGGACGAATTCTTTAAACAAAGGACTAGAAACTTTAAGAGCTTTAATTACTTGGGCACAGAGTTCATTTCAGAACTTGGGAGCAAATTATTCTAATAACAATAAGACCAAGTAGCAGGCCATATTAGTGAGAATTGTGGGGAAAAGTTCAATCTTCTTGGGCTGTCACAGCTGTGATTGGAGCATACTGGAAACTGAGGGTATTAATAATAAACTTTATTGTGAGTTGGATTTGATGCAGAAGATTTCCTATRCTCTTCTTTTCTGCTTTCTCAGGGAGTCTTGCACTGTGTCCAACACCTCAAAAYGCTGGTGTAGCTCAAGAGGTGGATACTTTTACACAAATGATGAACAATGCCTATTTTCAAAACAAAATCCCCTTTTTTGTTCAGTGCACCAGACTTTCTCCCAAAACTAACAACTGGAAATGTGTTGCTTTCTTGTAGGCTAGAAGAAAATCCATTTCACTGGCTGAAAATTATGGGTTTGGGTTTTTTTTTTTGCTTGTTTTGTAAGTGCATAAATTACATGGCTGGGTTGTATGGTTTCTCCCAGCACACAGTTCAGGCTAAAACAAGTTCCAGGATCCCTTTTTCCTAGGTGGAATAAGAGACAGAAATTGCCAAGGAAAAGGAAGATGCAGAATTTTGAGGGACTCAAATTAGGAAATTGTGCTCTCCTACTAGCTAATAGCATATTGAAAATACACAGTTCTCTTTCCCTTGGAAAGTGGAAAACAGCTGATGTGCTGCTCTTGTTGTTGCTGYTGAGAAACCTTAGCAAGCTTTGTTTAATTGAGCACAAGGGGCATATCCTGCCTGCATGCTGGATGAGAAGCTGATTTTCCTTCTACAATATGTGGGGTGATGGGGTAGGAAGGAAAGGAGATATTTGCTGTCTGTAGCCTTGGACAATTTTGCAGTCAGGGTAGAGGGAACTACTGTCTGGTACACCTGTGTAGATTAGAAATCTTTTGTGAAGATACATATTGAATGTTCTTCATTTTTTTCTGAAGGGGTAGTGACTTGTCTGGGGCTACTCTCTGACAAGGAGAAAGCTGRTAAATTTTAAAATGTGTTTGTATACATTTTAAGAAAACTCTATTCTAAGCAAAGGGTTGCTTTCCAGTAGATTTGGTGCAAAACACATACAAAGATTACCCATATGTTAAATGCTAGTGGAAACTTTAGTATCCAAGAACAAATTCTCTATCTGCTCACTGCTGCTGGGCAGATGAGCTTGAATATGTCAGTTGAACATGGGTAAAGAGACAGGTGAAAATGTAAGCTGTGATAATTGAGGGCTAAGTATTCTCTGTGAATAAGTGATGGACTGGTGTTCAGAGTTGCAGAAATAAATTGGAGAAGAAAGAAAAAAAAATACATATCTGCACAGAGAATTGGTCTGATTTAAAACTTCACAATCAGTTTTGAAGCTTGAGCAAATATTCTGCTTGTGTTTGCTATTGAGTTTGCTGCATGTTTTATCCACTGCAGAGGAAAGGCATTGCTGAAGGAAAACCACTACAATCTGTGGCTATAGACAGGCTTTCACTTTGTGTGGACTTTCCCTACATGAATAAGCAGAGGTCTGAGTGCAGTGATCATAGAGCTGAGTCCTTCCATTAGGAAGTCATTCTGCCCACTGTGGTCTCTGAGCCATTTGTGAGAGCAGCTAGACTAACAAAATGTGGTACTGACAGAAGAGCTTTTTCTTTTCATTGCTGCTTTTTGGTTTTCTTTTATTTCCCTGGAGAGCAGGTTAAGCTGACATGCAGGAGTAATTCTGTCACCTTAGATCCTAATATTTCTGACAGCAGTAAGAGCAGAATAAACAAATAGATGGGGGAGAAAATGTGAACAGGAGATGGGGAGAGAAAAGTCCCATATAGTAACTTCTTTTAAAACAATCCTTTTGTAATTTTGAAAAGCACTTAAGCTTCAGGTACACTGTGCTGCCATTCTCTSCCTGGATCCTTTGGGGGAGTGGAAATAGTGCAGTTTGATGCTCATTTCGTGTGCTACTCTGTTTTTCTGGCTGTTGCTYTTACTTGCACATCTGGCCTTGGATATACAGCACAACAGCAATAGCACCAGTTTGACTGCATTGATTTAAACCAAAAAACCCAAGCCTAAATCAAAACTTTTTAAAGCCTGGAATCTAATAACGTAGTTGAAAGTAATTTTTTTGCATAAAAATAATCTGCTTTTATTGATAAATACTGTTATAGATGTTATTTTAATATTTTACTCTTAAAATTATATTGAGCAAGATTTCCCCAGTTATGTTTCTTTTTTTTTAAGGAAATATAATTTGTGGGAAAAGTGCGTGGCCCTGCTGCATCAGCTTAGCTGTTATGATTCAGATGAAAAATAAAGCTCCAGTTTTTCAGCAGTTCTTTCATATTACAGACCTCATTACAATCTCTTTTTTTTTTTTTAAGAGTAAACTGTGTCTTTTTCTTCTGTGGTTTTTAATTGTAGATATTAATTGCCCATTTTGTGTGTTCTGAAATTATGTTCTTTCAACTTGTACAGAGATCCTGAGCACAAAGTAAATGTGTAAGACAAAAAGACAAMAAAGAAGTTTTATCAGCACTGCACCAAAGTTTTAAGTAGATCCATTTTGGACAGATTGTCAATATCAAGATCCCAAAATGTGAACATTTTTGCACAGAAAGATAGCTGTCTATGCACATTTGTCAACTGTTATGTTCTGTTTTCTATTGGAAAAAGAATCATTCATCATGTTACAATCACTGTCCAGTGCAAAGCTGATCAAGAGGCATAACCATTAATTCATATCTGTCCACAGATGTCAAATCTAAAAAGATGTATGCAGTTTGTATGAAAATWATAAAAAATATATTCAAGTAGTTGAATACAAAAGTCTTTAGAACCGCCCTCACGTCCTTTTGGGAGATTTTACCCTGTAATGGGAATGTGAAGGAACTTGACTTCAGAGTTGATACTTGAGGAAAATAATTTTGGAACTGCAGAAACTGCAAATGGCTCTTGAGTGTGGTTTCTTATCTAGAAAGGGAAATAGAAGAGAGAGCGATTTCTACTGATAATGTATTTTGATAGGTTTATGTCAAGAGAAGCTCTGAGAAACTTTTATGGTGCAAAGATATTGGAATTCTTAATATAGGCAGAAGAACTGCTTTAATATTCATATCCTTACCTAAAGAAAAGAAAATAAGTCTTTCCCCTATCTTTCAGCAGTTAAGAGTTAGATGGACTCTTTTCAGGAAAAAGAATGTTGAAATTAGGAATATCAGCAAAGCCATTGTTGGATGGCAACACTGGGGGAGACCAGCAGGTTTGTATGGATAAGGCAGACCTAATAGATCCCATACTGGTTACACGGTTCGGATGCTGATTGAGAAGAACTTTCACCCTAACCGATGGGATAGTCCTATTCTTCTCCTCAGTAGGACTTCCCTCTCTCCATTTGAAGCTCTGGCTGGGCCTTTGACAAATGCTCAATTTGGAGTACTCAGGCTTAAAATGGAGACTTTTAAAAAATCTTTAATTGGGGCTAAGTGCTAGTTCGTCATGCAGCCCATTGTTTAGAACAAGGAGGCAGGACTAAAGAGTTAACTGCTTCCAATTGTAAATGCATCAGTGGCAGGCACATTACAAAGCTCTATACAATCCTGTGGAGTAAATGGTGGACAGCTCATCACAATTAGGCATGGTCATAATGAAGAGCCAGACGAGAGAAAAGGGGGCATGGGGAAAAACAGACCTTTTACAAATGTTTTTATATGAAGAGAAATTATAGCTAAAAGGGATAGTTAATTAGTTTAAAGAATAGTTGGTAGTGCCTTCTCTTTGCAGAAAAAGAAAACTTTGAAAGCATGGAAAATGGGTGAGTTTCTAGCTGCTGATCTGGAAAAGGAGAAAACAATTCAAAGCAATACTGTACGCGGGTGTTTCTCAAAAGAGGCTGCGGTGGGAAGTGTGTGATCTGAGTAGTTTGCTCTTAGCAGAGACAGTARGCACTCTTGTGTTTGACAGGGACSCTGCAYGTAGCCTTGTTTCCATTGGCATGAATCTGTGTTATTGCWGGTGCTTAGCACAGACAGAGATGCTCATGGTTTGCTTCCAGCTTTGCTCACCTCTGAGRAAGGCAGGGCCAAYGTGGCTTCAGCCGAGAAGAATGCAGGGAAGAGCAAAGCTACAGGCAGCCTTGTGCCCTGGCCTCTCTGAGGTTTTCTGGCTAACCAGTCACCTGTAAAAACAATTTGCATTCTGAAATTTGTTGTTTGGGGAAGCAATGAAGAATGGCAGTCATCTGCAACAGATTGCTAAAGAGCAGTGTAGGTGTAAACTCACATATTGTGCTGCCCATGWGATCCAGGCTGTGGGACACTAATGGGAGGTGAAGCTTTTTCCAGCTTCCAGAATTTTTGTGTGGCTCTTCCTAGCATCAGTCCCACTGTGTATCCTGGGTAAGATGGGTCTGTSTGTCATTAATAGAAACACAATACACTCCACAAAGACTTTTTTGGATTGGTCTGTGCAGTCATTTYCCATAAAACTGATTGAGTTTCTTGCTGCTGGGGTCAACTTCTACGGCTTGGTTGTGTATTTCTGTGCTACAGTACAGATTCTGAGAACTACAAGATAACTGCAATCCTTATTTTTTAGTCTGGGGTTTTGGAACCACAGCCATCACTCCCTATGACAGCTGTGGAATCAATGTYGGTGTTGGTGCTGTCTGTGTCTGTCACATGGCACAAAATAGATTATGTTCTAGTAGTGAATGGGATGAGGTTGTTATTTCTCAACTGTTTCTGCCTGTAGTAGCATGTGTACCATGCTTTGTGCTCACAAAGAGGAAACTTGTTTGTATGAGAGCCTGATTCTCTATTAGTAAGTGGGTGACTTTCTGGGACTGCTTTGGTGTCTTTTGTCCCAGGGAAAGAAAAATTGGGATTGCAGTTGTCTCTAATCTGTCACCTGAGTTCTCTTGGAATTTGCCTACTTCTACAACATCCATCAGTCTCTAAGGATAAGTAATATCCACCTACACATGCCAGTAGTTGTGGTATTGCTTCATCAACCCGTAGGTTCTATTGTGGTTTTTGTGGTCAAAGTAGAGACATGAAAGATGGAATTTTAAAATGCTTCTTTTCCTGCTGTTGAAATCAGTAGTAAGACTTGTGAGGGAAAAAGGTTGGGCCTGTTTTTGGCACTTCARAAAGTTTCATGTAAAATATTTGATTCTTTTCATTAATTGTACATATTTGCTTGTCATGGCTTCGTAGAGAAAGCTGTAGCAAAAAGATTGTCTTTCATCATTGTTCTCTGCAGACCTAAAATCAATATTTCTGTGACTCCCCTTTTCTTTAAATCATCTCTGATAAGGTCTGCTTTAGCATTTGAATATGTGCAAATAAGATGGATTCGTGCCCCCAATTACATTTGTCTTGTACATGAACAGASAGTATGATTAGAAATTTAAAGGATAAAACCTGTACCAGTGCTTTCATCTGGAGTTATGTAAATATAAGCCCTTGAAAAATTACATTTCATTGGTACAAGCTGATGTAGAAAGGAAACTAGAACCACAGAAAACAGATATTCTGCTGAATGATCAGGAAGGCAGGAGTGTAAAATTGTTAGTAGTATACAGATTAGATTCTTCAGGTCTCTTCGAACATTTCTTATACATTTGGTTGTTTTGTTGTTTTTTTTTTTTTTAATGGGTAAAAGAGAAATTTGTATAATTTATTTTAAGAATGAAGAAAAGTAACATCATCTGTGCTTGTGTTTGTTTAGATTTAATACAGGGCTGCATGTAGGCTGTGGGATGTTGAAAGGGAGAATAGAGAATAGAGGATGCTGCTAGAAGGATAACAGACATTCAACATTATTCTGAAAGAAACTTTTGTCCTTATCATACTATTATGCAGATAAAATGTTGGAAGAAGGGCTTGCATGAAAATCTTGAATTAATAGGGTTTTGTGTCAAATTAATATGCATAAAAACCTAAGGTCAAAYAGGAATTTGGAAGAAAATTTATTTTTCCACTCAACCTTCTAAAAGTAAGTTGTTTTCATTGCTTTCATATYTATGCTTATGTGGAGACTAAAATTTCAATAAATTATTCAGTTTCTCTGCAGAAAGCTGTCCTCAACCCGTAAAAAAAAAAAAATCTCTTACTCTGTTCTTTAGGTGGGTACTGAGTCTGTACTAGATCAGTTMATTCCTGTCATTTTACAGAAATACCCATTTTGGAATGCTTCATCTCTGAAATTTGATATAACAGAAGRAAAGCTCTTTCATACACTACCCAGGAGCTGGGTCAGAGAACTAAACATCTTTAGAAAATTGTTTCTGTGAGATTTTATTTAACTGTTTGGCTAAGCAGGGAGACAAAGTTGGAGGTGATCCAASCCCAAGAACATGTAACATAAATTTCCAAGGCACATGAAGAACATATTTGAAAAGAGAGAGCAAGAGATGGGCACAAATAATRAAAAAATCCAACATTTTTAAAGAATATACTGACAAGGAAAGGTAGCAATTGATGGAGGCCAAGCCTACAATACCTTCTTGCAGTCTTAGCGAAGTTCTAGAGAGTTTTTCTGTCAGTCTGTGAAGTATAAATGAGACACTTTGTAAAGACCCTCAGTCAGTCATCTGGTAGAATCCCGGTGGAAAGAGGAATGGATCAGGACAGGACCCTGAGGTCTGTGGATAATAAAGTCTCTGCAGAATTGCAGCTCAGCCATGGGCAACTGCAAAGCAGAAATCTCTTCATTACTAAGGTTTTGGTTCTTCTGGAGGGTAATCTGGTAAGAGTGAACACAGCAGCCTGACCAACCCTGCCTCTGTTTGGATAGTTGGTGYGTTCACATTCTCATTTGTATCAGACTGTGGCTGTAAATCACGCTTTTTCCTGGGCTGCTGTTTAGAGAAACAGTGATATTCCTTTTAAGTTTCAATGTCTGAAAATTTTTGTTAGCGTTTAGCATTTAAATGCTAGCATTTAGCTAGAAAATGTTTTTTTGTGAACAGGTATTTTTGTCACATCAAGACCTACCAAAAGTCCTTCAACTGTAAGATTTATTAATAATTGGAAATTTGTTATTTAATCTAGAGTTTAAATGTAGTTACATATGCCAGCTTAATGCCACAAAATAGCCTAAGAATGTTCTTAAGCAGTATGTCAGCTAAATTTTATTGCAGTTCCATTAGTATTACCATTAAGCAGCTGACTAAAGGTCATAATGAATACTTACTATTTTATATCACCCAGGAGGTGCTAAGTACAGCTGGAGTCTATTTCACTACTTGAACACATATAATAGTCGACAAATTGTCAATCAGTGGATATGTCCATCTTATCAAAGTAATTTGTCTCCCCAAGTATGTAGCAATTCTTCTGGTGTGCATTGCATAATAGATGGAGGTGGAGGTTTTTTTTAAAAAAAGAGAAGTTCTTATTAAATGGCTGGTTGTTGTAGTCCTATATAAAGTACTGCCTATAATTCTGTGCTTGTACTGACATTACAGTAATGCAGTCAGGGCTTGCATGATTCTTGCTAACCAGTTTAATAAGTGCAGTAACAATTATTGAGATTTCTGGTGTTTAAGATGATGAAAATTATTCTGTAGATTTTATTTTGTTGATGCATTTTTGGTACTGTTTTTCATACTTTTCTGACCATGTAATTCCTTCTACTGATGCCAAGTTCTGCTGGAACAGCAAGAAGATTATGCCCTTATTGTAATTCTTTAACAGCTGTTGCAAAATAAGTCTTCGTGGCCCTTAACAAACCAGTTCTGTACATTTAGAATGGATTTTTTTAGAATAGTTGGTGGAAAAAAATCATCAAAATAGATGATTTGATTAATGTGGTGATTTGAGCTTACTTTACTCTGCATGATGAGTATCATGCAGAACTGTGTGAGCAGCATGGACTTGGGATCCTTTTAACTGTTGTTATCTATCTGATGTTCTTCAACAATTTTATTTGCWATAGGAAAGCCCTGGCTTTAAGTAGAAGTACTTAATATTTTCAATTGYTGCTTTCTTGTGTTTCAAGTGGATTTCATGAGTACACAGAGCTACACAGGACAAAAGGACAACTTCTTTATGAAGTATGAAAAAATATTCTACAGTCGTCTTGGTCCTATTTCTTTTCACTACAGAAAGTCTATGAAACTTCAGACTGTATTCAATTTCACATTCATTTTGGCAGCAATAGTACTGTAAAACTGCTCATTTCCTACAGGGCTTTTGCAATATGTATTTTAGCACACACATTCAGCAACGACTGACTTTTGATCTAAAATGAACTAAAAATACTTTTTATCAAAAATTGCGTGTATGTGAATGAAAGAGAAAGGTTAGCCCTCCACTGTGTTTGGCTTAAATTCTTTTGACATCAACTTGTTCAAAAGAGAATAATTTCCTTTTCTTGATAAACACAAATTTTATTATTTTCAGCAGCAAATCTTTCCYCTTTAGTCCATTAGCACTAGGCAATCTTCCTATTAGTAGCAAATTGCAAGACAAGAAAGGGTTAAWTTTTTATGGCAAAATATCTCATTGATCTTATCATTCTGAGTAATTAGGTAATTCAGCAGCCACAGTTCAATGAGACTTGATGTTCAAATGCTGCTCTTCTTCACATTTCACCTTGGCTGAAGCTGGGAATGTAACTGAGGCCACAAAAGAAATGGGAAATCTCAGAAATGTCCCAAATCTCGTGGTTATCACCAAAGTATGGGCTGCTTAGGTGGGCCACAGCAGAGCTGCAAGTTGAAATTTTGCCTTGCCATCAAAGGGACCAAATAGATGTGTCTTAGACTTCCCTGTCAGAATATCTCAGTCTGATGAAACAGTGAAGCTGCAAGGAGATTCAATGGAAATTGAAAAACGCAGACAGAAAWATGGGAATGAAAATTGAGAGATATTTTAAGAGTATTCAAGATTTAAAAACCCAAATGTTCTCTACTGTGTCAGAGGGAAATAGAAGCCACACTTGTAATAAGTGGCTTTTATGCTCTCTATACACTCACATATCAGTTGACATCTCTGTAAAGTCCTTTCAGATAGAAGTAATGGAATATAAAAATTCAAAAGAGAAGAAATGATGATTCCTGCTRACAGAATCAAGTACTATGGCTTTTGCAGCATGTTTAGGGTAAAAAGAATAGTCCCCAAATATSCACAAACACAAAGAATTGTATAGATCATTTACTAGATGGAAACTTCCAAGTTCTTCTTAGTGCAGAAAAAACCCTCCYAGACATGATTAAATAAACCCTTAACTTGCATTTGGACAGAAACATGGTGGTGTGTYCAAATACTGTATAAGTGCAATGAACAACTTTAAAATCCATTAGTTGCTTAGCTAAAGAAGGTTTTTAAAAAAGAAACRTTTTGAGTTTAGTTCAAGCAGGCTTAGGTGACCTCAGTGCAAGAGTGCTAGAAGACTTTGCTGAGATGATTTCTGGTCAACTTCTTTATTTTTTTATTAAAAGGTGATTTTTTTGCGTATTTTAAAACCTAAGTCATAAAATTGTGCTAGTGTACAGAACTGCAAGCAGAATGGTTTAGATTTGTATAAATTAGTCAGCTTGCTATTGATTGCAGGTGAAAGAGTGGAAATGTTGATCRTGAATTCAATAAAGAATTACAGAATGGAAGCGAAGTTCGTGGCTGTCAGACAGTTTTATGATGAGAACACCTTGTAAAACCAAATTTCTTTCTTCATATGGTTGTAAGTCTAATGAATGCACTGTCTAGACAGRGGGTACTTAGGCTTTAAAATCTCTTTGTGCCACGTTGGAATTAAGAGGTGCAGGAGCACTGTCACAGTAGTATCTAGCAAACAAACTGAAAGTGGCCTCTCTGGCAGGTGCCAAAGAGGAGTTTTCAGTGAAGAGTGCTTACTCTGTGGGATGTTTCCAATGGCATCCTGCTAGGACTGATTCTGCCAGTGTTTGGTGTCATCTTCACCGACAGTACACCAAGCCACAACACGCTGGCTGAGAACATTTTTGGACTAAGATTAGCAGAAAATTATGAGGGAGGGCATCCTCAGGTTTTTATCACTTTGTGTCACATAGACTCCGCCTTCTTGGAATAAAATGTATTTTGACACACTCAGGTGTAAGGCTGTACAGAGGAGACAAATATCAACAGGAATGACAACTGCATCCTGTGAAACATTCACTGGCTTAAAAGATTTYGAGGTCACAGTGGCGAGAATGATGAACTAGAGCTCTTAGGGAAGTGTGCTTAGAAAAGCCAGTGGGATTCCTGGATGTGGCAGTAGTGGGCTGGAAAGTGACTTTTACCTCCAACAACTGAGTAACTGTTTCCCAATCAATACTCTGCTAACTGTTCTCTTACAGACCCTGGGGAGGCAGCTTGTCTCTGTCATTGTTGTTCATGCTTCTCCAACTCAATGTTATAGGCAGAATGTTATGAAGCAGAAGAAGAGGCACACAAGCAATTTCTCAGATAAAAGCCCCAAAGTACAGAACTTGTTCACCTGAGATGGTCTGTGGTCAAGCCACTAAAGGAAGACATGTGCTCCTGGAGCTGTTAGTGGTTCCATGCAGCTTTTCTGTGTGACTTGGAGGTGGTGGGAGAGAAAGTTGTGATCCTTGCTCTTGAGATACATTTCTGTAGGGGGGTAGAATATAAGAAAATAAAGATAGTGTAGAAAGAAATCTTACCCCTAAGGAGTGGCAGCTGGGCCAATTATCAAAGATTAGGAACAGGCCTGGCTTTACCAGGCCACAGCTGTAAGCAATGAGAGGAAGAGTGCTATAAAAGACTGAGGTGGCTGKGTGAGAAGGRAACTGGAGTCAGTGGCTGCTTTGTGAAGAAGAARKMGTCAGTGCTCTGAGGAGCTGCCCAYGAGAAACACCAAGAAGGTATGGAAYTTTTGTGATAAGGAGAAAACAGTATGGAACCCCTGCAAGAAGATGACAACACGTTTCCTCTGGGACATCATAGGAATCATGCTCTGATTTCATGATATGGAGTCATGCCCATCTGCAGAGTAGGGCCAATGCCTCTCCCCAGTCCTGGGGGCAATCTGAGTGTGAGCACATTGCAGCAGTGAGCCCCTTGGGGAGAGCTTTGGAGCAAATGAGACAAACACCTTGTGTAGGGAGATATAAAGGAATCTGCTCAGACAAATGTCTTCCTCACAAATGCTATGCAGAAGTATCAGCCAGTCTTAATGAAAACTGACTGCAAGTTTGTTTGAAAACTATTTTTAAATGTTTAAGACTTAATTTTGAATGTGTTGGCATTTGTGTATTTGTAGAGGTGCTTCAGTTCCATTTAAGCACTGGATATCCATTTACATTCTAGAATGTATCACTCTTTTATTAAATATATACTCCAAGGCCCTAACACACTATCTCCAAGTAGCAGTTCTACATTCATGTATTCTTTATCACTTCTAAAACATTTAGTTCTGTGTAAAACATTTAAGTTCCTTGCTGTCTGTAMGTACCGTGGTAGCTCTGCCCATGGCCAGAAAAGACAAAGATTAACTGTTTATTAACATGTTAATTAATGTTTTAAAACTCAGCAAGTCATTTTAAATGACATAGATACAAAGACATCTTCATACAGAAGTGTTTTTGGTTGAAGTATAACTTACTGGAAGACAATAAGCCTAARTATGTGGAAAGACCAGAATAATGCTCAAACTGGTTAAAATAAGCTACCTGTTTGTCTCAAAAATTGTTTACTGACRAAAATTTTAATGTTGTTCTTGCTTTTAGGTAGCCAGAAGCTTATTAGCATTTTTTCCAAATTCTTTGCAAGGGGTAGTAGCTCAGTTATTTGATAGCTAACTGACAATAATTAGCCTATTATGATGATTAATGCTTATTCAGGACATTTAATTTGCATGCTATAAGCATGGTGAGACAGCTAATTTGAAGTTATGCCAAATACAGTGTTTAGTTTTTATATACAACATTTGTTTGCCTTTCCAAATATAAAATAATTGACAAGAATAATCGTAGCTGAGGATATTAGGTCAGCAAGTTTTCATTTCTCCTTTTAATAACAATGATGTGTTACTTAGTGAATCAATTAGCAAGGTAAACTTTACTTGCATTAAAAAATGCGTAAGGCTAAGGAAGAATTTCTAAATTGTAGTTAATGGAATGTCAACAAAGATGCATATTCTGTCATTTTTGCCCAGGTGAGAACCATCTGTCCCAGATAGATAGCATTTCTCCAACTTCTCACAAGGAAGAAGGACACAAGGTCATTTTTATGCACCTTGTAATCAGGATTAACTTTATGAAAGTCAATTAAGCTACTAGGCCTTAGCCATAGTTTCAAAGAAATAGACAGTGAAAGAATAAATGTCTTTAATCATGGTTACCAGAATCCTTCACTTTTTCCCTCAGGAAATGCCTATATATTCATGTGGAACTTGCAGCCTGTTCAGAACATTTGGAGRGGCAAATTTTCCTTGCTGCTTCTGACTGCTCAGGTTCTTTGACCTAGACAGCAGAGCATACTTCAAAATGTAATGCTCTGCTCCAAAAGCTTCAGTGTCTCTGGACACTGAAGCTTAAGTCTCTTTAAGCATGCTTCAGAAAAAAAAGCCAAACGAGGAAACATGTAGAGGCTCCTAGAAGAAAAATAATGTCTACAGTAGCATTTGGAAAGTGATCTGGAGCCTTTGGAAGATAAGGGGAAAGACAAGTTTCTCTATGGGAATTGTTGGGGTTTCCTTCAAAGTCTTCCTTAGGTTTCAGCCTTTGAAGCAGCAGGCATTTGCAAAGTTCCTCCTTGGGCATCCTATAAAAGTAGATAGCACATCTATGCTCATGTACCAGTGTACCAGTCCAACCAGTCATCTCTGCTTGGTAAATATTTCTGCTTGCTTTCTGCAAAAGGCATTTCTGGCTGTTCTTTGCAGCTAAGCAAATGACTGGACTGTGGGTCACTGATGAGAAACAAAAGAATCTATCTTTTGTGCAGTGCCAAAATGTGTATTATTAATTTTTTTAATTGTCTATCAGCGTCAAATTTTAAATCCCTGGGATGAGTTGCAGGATATTTATTCTTGTTCATGCCATTGTTTCCTCAAACTGCTGAGAAAGCAAAGTGTCTGGTTCCTTTCTGACTCTGAGGAATAAGAGGAGGAAGAAACAATTGTTCTCCTAGAGGTGATGACAAGACCCCAAGTCTGTCATTTGCCCAGGGTCCTTTTAACCTTTTGTTATTTGGAAGAAGCTGGCAGTCTGTATTAATCTGTGTGAAAAATAGTGGACCTGTTTCTGTCCATTTGACCTCYCCTACCCTGAAATGATCACAAGCCAGCCAGGCAGGTTATACCCAGCCCTTCCTCCAGCACTGCCACGTTCTTGCTGAAAYGTTCTTGCCACAGCATTTACCACACTCTTGCAAGGAGCCAATGGATCCTGAATCCATTTGAATCCATTACAGCAGAACAGAGCAGCTCAGCCTGCACATGGAGAGCTAAGRAAGCCCAGGCATGGTCTGCTGTGCATCCCCAGGGCCTCTCCAGTGCCCCACAGCCATGGCAAGGCTCTTGCCCAGGTGTGGGCCAGGGGTTTGCTGAGAGCTGAGGCCCTTTAATGAGCAGGATGAATGAGGGCTGCTCCCATGGTGAGGCTGGGAAGAATTTGGCCCACAGACAAATGTGGCCCATGCCACACCACTTAGGGCTTTGTCCCCTTTTTGTTTACAATTACAACCACAGAAAAATGAGAAACTGTTCACAGTTTCTTAGTAAGAATATGGGGAATCACTGGTTATCCACCACCTACTTAGATCCTCTTTATTTTATTTTTCTATTGCATCTCCCAATACTTCATTACCACCTTTGTAACTTAGAGGAGTGCAGGGACCAATTTAAAATCCATTGAAAGAGCCTTTGGCTTTCTGTAGTGGCTCCTGGATCAGGGCCAGGGGGTATAAACTGCTAGTGGCAAGTTTACAACAGTGCTCCCTTTGTGGGTGCCACTGCTGGGGCTCACTGAGGTGGCTGAACACTCTAACAAATGTGATTTTGCAGATTAACCCGGTGACAAGCTGTGTGTTCTCAGTGGGAACTCTTCCAAATTTTTAAAAACAATGATAGTTCTCTGTCCATGAATGCTGGRCTATCGCCTTCTGCCAACACAAGGAAGCTTCAGAGAGGATTTTTTGGGCTAGGCTGAATCTCCCTCTGTCTTTGTACTCTAACTAATCTAATCGAAGATTAATTTATTGCTTGCTTCATTATCCCTGTATTCAAACACACACAATGCAGTATTTTGTGAGCTTATTTCTGAAATAGATTCTAGCAAGGTTAAAAAAAAATCAGCTTCCTTGCACTGCATATATACCCACTTAGTACTACACTAGTCATGCATTAAAAATGCCTCTGATCTGCTATTGCCAGGGAAAATTAACTGTAAACTGAAAGGAAAAGTGGTGCATTGCACTTCAGTCTCAATTCTACCCTTTCAGTCTTGGATTTATTCACATCGAGAGCAATATAAATACATTAGTCAGTAATTTGTTTTTTACTCATTCACAGGCAAAAATCATCATTTCCTTAGTTTGATAAAAACTGTTCTGATGGAAATGCAAATCTCCAGGAAAGGTTCAGACATGGTTTAAATTGTCCATTGCACATTTTTGATCACTTAGATGAATTCAAGGACTAYCCCACTTGAAGAAAAGCTCTCATTTAGGCCAAAGAATGAAACATGTTCCTGGSTGAGCAGCTGCCTAAGAAAAGTACAGTATTAAGTTCTACCTGTGTTGGTGGTTGGAAAGCAAAGAGGTTGCATTACTAATGATTAAATCAAACTGATGAATCATTGCAACAAGTTATTTTTTTTTTAATTTGAAACAATTCTTAGTTGAAACGTGTTGAAACTCAGAGAGTAGGTTTTCTAATGAAGGATTTTTTTTTTGTTACGTAWGGGATCATTTGTAATTAGGTTTCATTTTTGCTGTTGTTGAAAACTTAGCTTAAACTTGTCCTTGAGAAGCTTGGAAGTACCAGATATATTTGTGCAGCCTTGAATTCACCAYGCACAAACCAAAAAATCCAGCCAAAAAATCTCTGTGGAAGTTGCAGTGATGATTTCCCGGCAACCAGTGGCTTGTGGCTTGCGAAGAATTTTTTTTTTTACTGTTTCAGTTGTGATTTGCTAAGTTCTGTTCTTCTTTTTGCATGACATGTAAAGGTCCCTTGTTGTTTGTGTATCATTGATACAATTCTCCTGCAACCAAAAACAAAGAAGGCAGTAGTGCTTTTTATAGAGGGTGCCTGATTGATAAGCTAGTTGCAGCCAAACCTGCTCTGGCTAATTGTCTTTCAAATGCCCTCATTAATCAAACAGAGGAGTAAGTCTGACAGGAGAGCTGTCACTGTTTTCATGATTTCCTACCACTCACCTCACAGTGTGAGACCTGGCTGGGTACCCAAATCATGGCCTTTAAACAGTTTTAATGCCTGCTCACTGCAGAGCACACCTGGCTTTGGTGGGATGGGGGCCTGCCCAACTCTGAGCCATGATCTATCCCAGGAGACCAATTTAGCAGTTATTTAATGATTCATAGCTTGATGTCTGGAAATGAGTGCTCCACACGATAACATACATAAACAAATTTAATTAGTTTTTGCCTTTTTTGCATAAGTAGCCACCAGTGTATTAAAGCTGCAAACAAAACAGGTAGGCTGCCTGGAAAGTMATTGAAGCTGGTTAACAGCAGATCTTTGTAAAAGGCTGTGGTGCTTTCTTTCATCTGCTGATAGTCACTGATGCCTCTTTGGCCAGGCCCTGAAGTTGCTGGGTTTGCTCATTAAGAACAAGGGAAGCAGTTATCTCCACTAGCTTTTGGCCAGGTGTTAGAATTACATATCTGCAGCAAAACATGGCAGTGTCTCATCTACTGCCCTTCAAAGATGCAGAACCTAGTATTTTTTTGAAACTGTTTTTAAAGGATGTGCTTCATATATTTCCTGTTTTGCAATCTATTAGAAATATTATTTAGTAAACATCAACCTGAGTTATTGTTCAGTGATAGGGATTTAYATATTTGCATTTTTATTGAACATACATGAAAATATTGCAAAATTATTTCGAGTTGTGCACACTGCAAAATAGGGCAAATTACTTAATGCTTAAGAAAGCAAATTGAATGCTTTMGGGACAGAATTTTTTTTTAACCTTCTTTTGCAACATTGCATAATTAACACGGGTGATGTATGAAGTGTATGGGGGTTTGTTTCTCTGCTGTTAAGTTTTTCTTATTTTCTGTGTAGCAGAATTCTAGGATTGATAGTCYAGAATAATATCTTGTCATTCTCCTAAGCAATATAAGTAAATACATTTTGCATGAAAAAATGTTGCATTTTGCATATATTCATATTAAGTGAAATTCTTACTTTAATAACATTTCAGGGCTGAAAATGATTCAGGGACACACATTACAAATATTTTATACTGGGGGGTTTCTTTGAACTCCAGACAGCAGAGCAATATAGCTTGTCTTTTTCTCTTCGTCTGGGAATAGCTTCTACCCACCAAGTGGAATATTTGCTCCTATGAGAGGTGCCTTTTTCTTTAATAGGGCAGTTTGATCATAAATTTTAGCAGATCTTGGTTTTAGATTACCAACYGTCTAAACCAGACACCTTGTTTTCCTGAGCACGCAGAGGAAAATCTTAGCATGGAACATGTTGGTTCCAGGAATCCTGCAGTCATCACTTTATAAATGTGCTTGATCTCAAACTTGTACAAGGGGGACCAAGCCATGATTTAAGATGATAKTTTGCTATCCAAAAGTGAAATTCTGTCTCCAGAAAGCTCAGTGGAAACTTCGTTATTGGTCTCAGTGGGGCCAAATTTTATTTTTGTGGAGGTATTGTGAACTTTGGAAGCAATTTAGACTGAGAAAGAAGGTGGAGAYGGGACGAATTGCTTTTGACCTTTTTCTTTTAGAAATTTAACAGAAACCGTTGGCTCATTTCTGCCAGTACCTCCCAACACCTATCAGAAAATGTATTTTCTCTGAGTCACTACTAATTTTATATCATGGTGTTTWATTTTACTGTGAGAGACAGAGTTCCAAGTGGTGTGATTTATAGGACATGTATACTTAGGTAGATATTGCCTCATGTTTTCTCTATAACCCAAAACAAAGATCTTTAAAGGGATATATTAAAATCTAGGTACCTGCTCCTAAAATTTGACTGACTTTAACAAAACTGGTAGTGTGTAGGTAAACATTTCCAAAGGCCTGTGATTGATTTTATGAACTCATTCAGTGCCTGTGGGTTGTGCTCTGTGGACACTCATAAGGATTTCTGATTAGTGTCATCGTGCCCCCTATAAATCTATTTTCTTGGGAGGCTATATCTTGGTAATAAAAACTTGTCCTGCAGTGAAAGGTCTTGGCATAATAGCAGAATTATTGCTATTTTTACTGCATTTGAAAAGCAATTCTTGCACCTTGTCCCCATCCTCTAGAAACAGGTTTTTTTTTTCTGCATGTATAATGCAATCCCAGTACATTTGTTTGGTGATTTAATTAGGAAACTTTAATCAGTATACCCTTCCATTCTTACATAGAGTGTTGTGGACTGTACAGGTCCAACCTTGTCACTGTTGTCTGCTTGTGTTGACCCCTGGCAAACTTAGTCCATAGGGCCCTCACTTGGGGAAATCTGTCAGCTTCTGCCTGTGTTCCTGTCATCTCTTCCAGATTTGGACTCCCCAGATYAGGACGGGTCTTTAAGATACAGTGAGGAATCAAACTTTCTATTTAAGTGCCTTTCTAAGAGCTATGAGGTGTCACACCATTTTAAGACTTCACCTGTGGGTTCTTCAGCCCACAGACAGGAGCCCTTTCAGACTTGATCATCTGAAGTTTAGTATGTTTTGAATATGGCCTATAGGACKGTTAGAGAAGCACAGGTTTGACAGGATCCACAAAACAGACAATACAACACCTAATTTCTTTTGAGCCTGGCCAGAGCCTGCTGCTCAGAGTTAGGGCAAGTACCACTGCATAAATTGCTGCTGTGCCTGCCCCACAGGGAGGGGCAGTGCTGCCTTCTGTGTAGCAGGTGATGTTTTTGCTGTCCAGGTAAATGAAGAGTTTATTTTTATCCTGACTGGCCTCCTAGTGGCAGTGATTCCCCTCTGCAGCCAGCTCAAAAAAACATTTGCATGGGAAATAAATTTAGTGATTTATGGTTTAGGTCTGTCTATAGAATATTCAGTKTATCTGTTGTTGAGAGAGACGCTCTGCTATTCCCTCTTGAGATCAGGCTTTAGTTGAACCTATGCTTTATTTATTTGTGGAACTGCTGTGAATCATGCAAAAAAGTTGCAAAATGCTTCCTTAAAAGAACTGCTGAGTGTAGCATCTGATTGAAGGCAGTTAAGAGCAACAGTGTTTAAAATTGCTAAAATTCAGGAAGTAGGTAGGAATTGGAAGATGACAATTCCTGTGTGGGTTGGGCATCTGGAGCCAGCACTATTCCCAGCCTGGCCACGCTGGGATTCTGCTTTTGCATGAGCAGGAGAAGAGATTCTGCCACGGGGCAGCTGCAGGAAGATCAGTGATCAGATCCTGGTAACCTGAGTGACTGCTGCAGGCACACYGGGGCAAACAGATTGCACTGCAGCAACACTGTGCAGTGATCTTGTGGGTTAGATCTGAAATAACCGGATAGAGTTGAATGAGACTGATTAATTTTTTGGATGGTTTTATTTGGTCGTGTGCCAAAACTAATTTTCTTTTATCTAGCAATAATATTTGTGATATATTAAGAATAAACAAGATTAGAAGAGAGTTTTCATTAGTAGTAAAAAGGCTATTTCATCTTTTCCTTTTGTTTTTCTCATGTCTAATTTACTATAATTTCAATAGTTTATTAACTACAGCTTTTTCAAAAAACAAGAAAAAGACACCAAAAACATACAAAACCAAGGTGGTACTATAGTACTTATAGGACAATTTTGGTTTTTTTCTGTTGCAGAAATGACGCTGCTCATTCAGATCTGATGAGAAGGAGGTGGGAATACATCAGTGGAGAAAGACATGGTAAGAATTTGTCATTAAAAGAAAAACATACAGGRCTGTCATCTAAGTTATATGCTGATGGATCATGGATTGGATTTTATCTGAGGGTTCTTTTAGCCCYTAGGTATGGAGTATATCTGTGAGTACAATGCTAATGGTGATTATTGCTGTGATGGATCATCTGCTCAAAAATAATAATTGAAAGGACCTTCCTGAATTGTAACATCGCCTTATCCCATGGGAAAAATACATAAACGGGAAGAGCACCGTTATGGAATGGAGATATATGGAGGAGGTTTTCCCTCTTTCAATATTTTCTAGTACTTTATTTGTTGTTATGAAGTCTTAAAACTAAAAACTGAAATTTCATATCAAACTTGAGCAGAAAAATGTGGTTACTGGTGAAAGATGCTGACTGRATTTTGGTTTATAATAACAAAGGTGTTTGGGCTGAAAGTGCTTTACTGATGGATTCAGAACAGCTATCTGGTATAAGTCAGCTCAGAGTAGGACATAAGGAACCCAAGAATTACTACTTCAGCAAAGTCAAACTCATTTTTGCCTTTTAATTGTTTTGTTGTGTGAACTTATCATCTTGAAACTGTCACTAATTAAAACAAATGTGTTGTTTCTATAAGGGACAGGATTGTGGAAGTCAACTGAAATATAATACAGGAGTTTGGTGTGAAATTTTTCATTTCAAGAAACAGATGCATAACACTACTAATTTTTCAGTGATGGTGGCTTTGAGCTCTGGAAATTGTGGGTGGAATTCAGATGTCTTCACCAAGATATCAGAAAAGTAGATATCAAAGGCTGGGGAAGTCACCCTGGATTCCCTTTACAGTCAATTGAGGAAAAATGGGCACCTTCAGAGAGTGATTCATCTCAGCCTAAAATAGGCAGGTCAGGCAACTTGCCCCCTGGAGATGCCTGTTTTCTCTCCACTGGCTGTAGGAAAGCCTGCAGTKACACACTCAGAATTCAATGTGTAACCTTTCAGTGTCTGAAGCTAGGCTGGATGAATCTCACCCTGTGGTAACAAGGACAGGCTCTGCCAGCTGTACTGGTGGGAATAATRCCTTCCTGGGCTGCTCCAGTGGCACTGCTTCTGGGGGGAATTGARAAGGTCTGGCTGAGAAATTCTGAGAGTCCTCAAAACCCTGAATGATCCCAATGATGATTTTTGAGGCTTGTTTACTTTTTTGTTTCATTGGGAGTAGGTAGTTTTATTTTAATTGTGTTAAAAAAAAAAAAAAAGAAAGAGAAATCTGAGGGTTTGTTTGCTTCAGTGGAATCCCAAAAATGAAGGTATATTTTATTCTGTTGGGTGGTAAAAGCTGCTGTGGGATTTTCTCAAAAGCCAATGGCTGTCTATTATTTTTTTTCCCATTTGTAGTATTGCAGAGTGTGGATAGATGGTGGCTACCCTGTTAATCCAGTAAGCATGGAGGAACTRGGTAGACATTTTTTTAAAGGCTGGCAAGGTATGCTTGTTTTGGAGGATGTCTGTGAGATTGAAGATCCAGCTAGATTTGTAATCATAATCCTTGCCTGCTTGAAATAATAAAAGAAAAATWGAGAAGGATTTGGGACTGAATAGTGCTGTTGTTTTATACAACATTTGCTATTAACAGAGTTAATAGAAGAAATGTAAATAGGAAGGATATAATATTATGAAAATATTTATAGAGAAATTGTGGTTTTGTGTAGTTTACAAATTAGAAAAGCAGGATTGCTCAGAAGACCCTTGCTTAAAAGGGAATTGCCCTGAGCACTGAGCTGTACTGTGATAGAATATGTTCAGCCTTTTAGGTCACAGGATACTTTTCATGCTGAACTCCTGTAAATACAAAYCAGTTTGAACATAACAGGAGCACAAGGGCTTTTTTTGCTTCTTCCAGAAATCCCCAGAAGTGGGAGTATGGAAAAAGTCCCAATGGTATTTATGACTTTTATTTTCTGTTGTTCAGAGAACCTGCCAAACACATAATAATTAGAACTTTGTGCTTGAGGTCATACTGGTTCAGTGAATTTATACCTGAGCTGATGTTTTCAGTCACAGAGAGTTCTGAATTTTCTGACAGTCATAGATGGGATAAAGTGGTCCAATAGTTCAACACACTTGTAACCTGCTGTTATTTGTTTTTTATTGRGTTTTTTCATGTCTTGACAAATACTAAAAATAGGACATCGATTGTTCCAAAACTTGAATGTACCAAGTGACTAAAATAAAAATCTGAGAGATAGAGGAAGGAAGCTTAAGGTTTCACAACTTCTTATGTCTTGTCTTGCTTATATGTCTGCAAAAAAAAGTCCTTTGTTATTTAAGTATTTCCCAATATAACCTATCATAAATGCTCTATATGAGTTTAGCTGTTTGTAATTTACCAGGAAAACAAGAGGAAAGAGTGCATAGAAAGTAGGCTGCCTACTTTGAGCTGAAATTGTGCACCACCTTCATTAATAGTGGTAGGATCTCTAAACAGACATCAATGAACCTTTGTAAATTTAAATTTAGCCCAGCATGTTGTATTTCTCTTCTCTGTATTGCTCTTCAGACAGCTCAGAGATGAGGCAGTTCTGAGCACGTGCTGGCAGCTGTGTGCATGTTGCTAATCAATCTTGTGTGTACAACTTAGGGGCTGCTTCACCTACATTTACTTTTCATTTAGCCCTTTTCAATTACCCATTCAAAAATCTTTGAAGACTGTTCCTCAGTCCTGTAATCTCTCTTCAATGAAAATGAGTGGAGCCACAAAGAGAGCTAGAATAGAATTCATTCTCTTCTGTGCAAAAGAGGATGGATAAAAGCTTGACTTTAATACAGGTGTGTGATAACACTGCTGCTCTAAGGCACCTTTTGGCCACATGGCAAACGAGCTGAAATAAATCTGTTCCTTATCATGCAAGGCCTTCCTAATTAATGGGAGAAATCCTTCCTCAGAAAGATGAAGAAAACTGAGTAGAACTGAGTACACTAATGCTGGGAAAGGGCAAATTTACCTATACTTCTGTAATTGCCACCATTTGCAATCTGGAGGCGGGTAAAACTGCTGAAATAGGAGCATTGCTTTGAATGCAAGTGAAATTGAGGGAGTGGGATAATTATTTCAGAAGTAGAGAAAATAATTTTACCTTCACTGAAAATCAGGAATTGTCTTTCCTATATTGGGATGGCTGGAAAGTAATTTTATAGACCTGTTTTTGACTTGGTWCACTTGGAGAGTGACTTATTTACTTGAAAAATATTTATATGGAAACATGTAGTGGAGCATCTTACCTACACTGATTTTCATCACAGTGGCAGTCTTGATGCCCTTCTCCCAGGACTGCCATAATCACTCAAAATAGTCTATATTTTGAATTTTACAGAATATCTTCCCGAGTTCAATTTCAGAATAATTGCAGTGCTGTTACACTTYGAAAAAAATAACTATTTGCATGGTGTTTAAGAAGTGTTTCAGGGCCTGACATGCAGTGAAATTTCTCAGGCTGTCGAAAGGATGGTTTGAGTAACTCTTTCAGAAGCTCAGTTAATGCAAGTGCAAGATCATTTTTGTCCTTACAGGACTGATGGCATGATTAGCCCATTAAAAATCTGTATTGCCAGGCAGGTATTTCTTTGCTATGGATCCCCAGGAGTTAGAATATTCATCATTTTGAGAAAATACTCATCACTGTTGGATTTACCAGAAAGTTCCACCTTTTCTTGGGTGTTATCCCAATGTTCTGGTAGTAGAAAAATTGGAAAACTTCTGYGTTGATGCAGTGACTGGGTGTGGTTTTTTTTTTCCCTATACATTTCCCATGAGGAAATGCTCAAGTGGATTGATCTCTATCAGTTATTGCAAATAATATACCTTCTTATTTACAAGTAAGAGTATTCTGGGTGTAGAAATGGAAATCTCAGACTTGACAAGGTTACCCTGAAAAAGTGAGAAGTGGCATTGCTGCTGGCCTAATTATCCTTTCCTCGTTGGGTTCAAACATTGTGAGTAACAGTCAGTGACTTGAGCAAACACTGGAAATTTTGTTGAAGAAACAAGAGGTGAAATGGGGCAACGTGTACCTGTTTGTTTTGATTGTTCTAGYCAAGGCAGTATTCAAATGATGGTAACCTTCTTTCTAAGTCTCATCRTTTTCTCTGGGAGTTCATTTGTGTAAGTGTTTTCCTTCAGAAGAGAAGAATGCTTGTTCTCGCTTGCCCTGCTTTGGTAGCRGCATGGAAGTCTTGGAAATGCAAGGCCTAACACATCCATGTGGGAGGCTGGGGTGAATGTATAAAAACAAATAAATATCCCCTTACTGCATAGGTACTAACTGAGATATATAATTATCTCCATGCTTAGCAAATAACCTCTGTGAAATACAGATATTTTTGTCAGTGCACTTGTGTTGTGTTGTGTTCAGTTGGACTGTTCTGTTTTCCCCTGTTTTGYAATGGTTTTGCCCTGGTTCTCCCCCTCCTCGGTAAATGTCAATCACTCCTGTCCACCACCCTCTTTTCCAGAAAATTCTGTCCTGGGCTTCCAGGGATTCGATGAGGGATTTGGGTCCCTCCTTCCMGTTACCCTGATTGTTCTGTTCCATCTGTCTATCTTATGTACCCCACTCCCCCCCCCCGGATTCCTATTGGCTGTTGGAATTTGTTCCTCCCCTATCTCTTCACACTTTATAACCCGAGGGGGGGGCAAGCCCCCTTTGTCTCCTGCTGCCGGTGCCCCTGAGTTTAAGTAAACTTGGATTATACCCAGCTGGAGTCCGCCTTCTTATTTCTGCTGAAGCAGCCTTGGTCAGCCTTGTCCCTAATCTGGCAGCGTCCCCGGATTCCCCTCTGGGTGCCTGCCTGAAGCGCTAGCCGGGTGCCGCCGCTCCGGAGCTAAGCGCTCCTTCGATGCGAGTATAGCTGGAAAAGCAAGCCGGAACATTCTCTACCAGCTGACCGCTGCACACTTGGTTATCTTTAACCAAAGTGGTCTCCAAAATTCACGTTGCCAGCTTTAATGGATTGAGGTTTTCTGGAYAACAGTCCCTCGTATGCCTTTTAAGGGAATGCAGCGTGAAGGGTTTCTAGTCCTATAAACTTATCAAACATATTTTGTTGTACTTGAAACKTGACTTACCTTGGATTTACTTTCTTTATATCATCCTCCCCATCTCATTGGACTTGTCTTCCATTTTATGGGAAAAATTTTGGATGCAAAGTCAATTTATTGAAACATTTTTGTTGAATGCCATTGTGTAATTTCTGTGTAAGTTTGCTGCTGCAGGGACTGCAAAATTTTTCTGTAAATTGCCACGATCTAAAAAAAAGGACTCAATAGCTGGAATATAATAGAAATATAATTAGAGAAATGGACATGGGCAAAYAGTGTCAATACAGAACAGAAACCAGGTGTTGGCTGGGAAGAGGAGGAAATCCTTTCAAAATAGAAGTTTTAGACATTTAATGACCTCTAACTGCTGTCTAACTGACAAATATAATCTAGGACTGGGTAGAGCTCTTTACCACCTTTGCTGTTTGTAATAAGGAAGGATCAATTCCCTCWTCCATAGGGACAGTGTGAGTTGTAAAACTTTCAGTGTCCTTGGAGAGGCCCTGGCACTCCAGCACCCAGCTGAGGTGGTGGGGTGGAGGTAATCTTAGCACTGAAATGGCCCTATGGCCTTTTGTGCAAAGCAGAAAAACTTCCTTAGTTACATAAGTGATTAAGAATATTTCTAGTTTGTGAAGTCAAGGAGTCATGACAGCCATTTGTCTATTTTCAGTGTATGTGGACAGTTTGCTTAAGAGTTTTTCTTTCCAACCACCTCTAAAAGTTCTTTGGAGAAGGAAAATACAATAATCAGCTCCAAAGCTATCATAAGGGCTAGAAAGCATATGGATCAGAAAGCAAGCAGACCAGAATCTCACAAAAATACCAAATTTGATGACTTTAGAAATAATATTCCAAGCTTACTGAAGTCAGCAATAATTTTTAGATTTTCAGAATTTACAAACTARTATGTCATTCAGGCTGTGTTTGGAAAATTAATTTTTAAATTTTTTTTCCTTAAGTGATACCATATTTAGCTGAAGTTCTAAATCACTGCGTGCTTTCTGTTTGTCAGCGAAATGCCAAGTGCCCCATTTTGTTCCTAATGGAACTCTTSTACGTGTTTGTGTGTAGCCTGCAGTTTTGCATTCTGTCCAGAGATGGAAGCTGCTTGCTCTGACAAGGTCAGGTTGGGAAGGAGGCCACATTCCCTGAATAAGAAAGCCAGGAGGCCAGAGCATGCCGTTTCATTAGTCAGCCCAGGACTCTGTTATAGAGAAGGAGGGAGAATGAATGCTATGGAATTTAAAATAACTATTTCAGCTTTTCTGTAGCTCGGAAAATGTTGCTCTTGGGCAATATTCTGTTAATGATCACTATTGGGCCAGATGTTCAGGACACGTAAATGAGTGTATTTCCATTGACTTCAGTGGAACTAGGCCAGCTTACGCCATCTGAGAATCTGTCCCCTCAGCTTTCTTTCTAAACCAGTTGTGATTTTGGATAAGGAGTTGCAGTGTTCTCTGTCATAGTTCTGGTTTCCAGCAGAGGAGAAGAAAATTAACATTCTTATTTGCTTCATCAGTGTGAGAACAGATTAAACTGTGACAAAGAATCAAAGTAATTCAAATAATCAAATTTGAGAATGKGAAATGTARCAGACTTGCTTTGTTTTGCAGCGGGTATTTTGTCTGTCAAAACAGAMCTTCATAATTTTCTAGATGGCTGGCTAGTTCTTCAAGCTTCTGATGCCACTTAGGCCAGTGGTGTGGAATAAATTGAACACATTAACCTGAAAAAGATCCCAAATTTTTGTACTTTGTTGTTGAGGTTATTTTTTATTTATTAATGAATTAAGACAGACTCATGTGGGGGCTCTAAGAAACGGGACGAGCTCCGTGAACTGGGTGCATTCCTCCTGCCTTTCTATTCTGCTCCCATTCAGCACTTATAATGGTAATGAAGTCTAATTACAAATGCATGTGACTGCCTGTTGTAATCTGTCAGTGTTTTTCTGAAAAACCTTGTGCCAGTTCAGTATTGGTCATTAGATAATAAGGATTGATAAAACGTAAGGGGCAAAATGTTAAAAATGCTACTATCGATTAGAACGCACCTTAATAATGAAACCATGGGCCTGGGGACGAAAGCCATGGATCATTTTGACAATTCGGCCTTAGATTCTGGATGAGACAGAGTGGGGACAATTAATCCCTCAGAGCCACAAATCACAAATAAAGTAGTTGCAGCTCATTACAACCTGACCTTGCTAAACGGCCTTGAAAACACAAGTGACCTTCTAGTATTTGAAAAGATTACAAAGCTCTATTGAGAAATATCTTTTTTATTTATTTATTTTTAATGCTTGGCAACCACATGGCTTAATTTTAACTGATCTTGATGAAAGAAGCTTTTAACTTCACCATCTTTCAGGAACCAGATTGCTAAGGTYTCATGGAACTGATGGTGGTACTGCAGGGCAGTGCTTGGGAAAGATCTTAAAAGTCAAAAGTCTTGATCTGTGCAATTAATCAGTGAAAGTTTGTGCTGCAATACCTTTGAAGAAACAATWGTTTCACTGAACTATTGAGTGGTTCTAGTTAGGGCTTTTATAAATAWTATGGTATTATTGGAGCATAATTGCAGGAAAGCATCTTTGTGCATTACGGTCAAGTTCAACCCCAAACTTTGGAAATATGTTCAGCAAACTATTTCATGAACTACCTTCATGTTCCCATCCTAAATGGGAATAAGGAGAGGTCATGTATTTTACATTTCTGTCCTTTGACACACACTGTAGATGTTCTTTGGCTAACTGACTTGAGTCCTTTGTCATCGGCTAGTGCATATGGAAATCTCAAAAAATTCCATCCGAGTTTCTGATGGAATTGTCTACCTTAATTTGATCCTAAATGCTGAGTCAGGGTGATCTTTCTACTGACTGTGATAGGAGGAGATATCTTTTCAGCTCATTCCTGAGAAGAGGTCRTGACCACCATCCCTGATGTCTTAACTGTGCAATGAATTTTGAGCACTTGCTGATTTCCTTGTGCTTTGGACTAGGCCCATGTGTGACTCTGCTTTTTTCAACGTGCCTGAATGAGGTGTTTCTAAGTGTCCTCACCATGCATGAACTCCAGCCTCACCCTATGCACTGTGTTCCCGACATTAGATAAATGCAATTCCTTTAAAACCCATTTCTCTATAAATACAATGTCTTGTATTTACAATTACACCAATACAGGGCTTTCTACGAGAATTTTGCTGTGTTCTGTACAAGAGCTGGGGTCAGCTCTGGTGCTGAGGGCATCATGAAGACTGCTCTACACACAGACCTTGTGGTTGTGGTAAGAGAGTGGTGACTTTGATGGTGTCAGTGATGGCTGTGGGCATGGAGGCAACAACTCCAAGTTTCCAAGTTCTTTGATGTTCAGACAAAAACACCAAACATCTTATAGTAGTGTGGAACCACTACCTTAGATCATAGATTACTGAGGTATGCCAAATCTGAGAAATGGCACTGGATAGGTATTTTTTTCTGCAAAAGTGGAATTTTCAAGATAGCTGTAAAATGCAACCTCCTGTAGAGGACATGGCAAAAAAATCCCCGTTGAAAATGTCATGTACACAGTAATTGCAGTCCCCTGGCTGTGTGGGGAGCAAGGTGAAGGTACCTCCATGCTGCTGCTGGAGAAACTGTGAGAACCCACTCTCACAGCACCTGGATTTCGGTTGTTTTACCCTGGCATTACCAGGACTGAGGTTTAGCCATGGTAGAGCTCTCTCCTTGACTSTGGGCTTGGATGACAGTGCTTTTGGCATTAGGGGTGACAGAGAGAAGTCTGTGGGATATCACTGTTTGTAGTATATTGATACAGGCTCTCCTTTTATTATCTTGAAACAAAATGGATTAGATGAACAAAAGGGATTCCTTGGRAGCTCCATTCAATTATTTCACAGTGACAGCCAGGGAAAAACACAGTCTATCCCCTGGATGTAGCAGTTCCTACTTCTGGTCAGAAAGYATAGTGACATTTTCAGGACATCAGTGGCTAAGCAGTGACTCCACAGTCTGAGTTAACACTTCATCTCCCAACATTCCAGCCAACAATCCAAACTGCTTTCCATGGACTTCTCCTCCAGAGGTTCAGCTGTAGTCAAGGTCTCATGGCAGGAATAGTCCTGGCCATGCATTTGTAGGGACATTGTGGGGCACAACACAACTCARTTACTGGACATAGGATTGGGAAACAAGTGGAATAAAAAGACTCCTTGTAAGAGAAAAATCAGTCAACTATTTACTAAGTAGATCAAGACACTGAGGGTATTCCAGCACAGAATTGGACAACCAGAGCTATTACTTTGACACTTCCTGGTTTCTTTTTCTTTTTTTTTTTTTTTGTGGAAATTTCAACAGCATTTCTGATAGCATTAAATGTGCTTTAGGAATTAAACCAAAAGTTTCCTTTACCGTGCTTACTTAGTAGCTCCACTTAGTGGCTCCTGGGATAACACAGGATTTCCCTCAGCACCTGTTAACCTGGTGCTGCGGTGCTCATCCTCYTTCCCTCCATCCTGCTGGATCCTTCAGGCACACAGGATTGCTGCAGGAATGTCAGAGACTAACAAGTGCACTAATTGCAGAGTGGGAAAGAACACCTGCTGATTCTCAGCTGAGTTATCAGCCTTATGTCTGTGAATGTTTCTCTACCGAGTTCTTGTGTAGCTGTGATTTCCTTTGGAAACTCGTGGGTCATAGGGAGCACTGAATCACAGCAGCTCAGCACGCAGCCTTCCACCTTCATGGATGACACTCCTTCTGCTTGGAATCAGTGACTGATTCCTCTGCAGGCTTTCTGCCCTTTGAATCCTCATTCATTTGRTTTCTGGCTTTTGGGGATGAATTTATCTCCCTGTGTACTCTATTTACTAGGGAATGTGATTTTCAGGAGATATTAGGCATGCTTGAAGAATACTTTGGGAGACAAATTCTTCAGAGGGGCAGAGAAATCTGGCTTCAGGAAGGTGAGATAYCAGCTGTCCTTTATGTAAAAGCCTAAAGTACTACCCAAAAGTTACAAGCAAAAATAACTGAAGCAGTGGAGATACTTTGGTGTGGAAGGAGMAGAGAAGTGATTGTCAGTGCATAGCTGTGAACATAAATAAGTACTGGCCTTTCAAGGGTGTAGTGTCTGTTTTCTCCAAGCAAGGCAAACTCCCAATAGCTGTCTTTAAAAAGTGGTTATTTTGGAGGATGGACTAAGTGTTGTAGGCGTGCATTTGGCATTTTTGTGTGTACCCTGCCAGTGCTCTAGTCATTTCTACATATGACTCTGTCTAAYCCAGCTAGTGTTCTGAATACTGGCTATGTAATATATGCAATATTTGGGCATTATGTCAGCTCTGTAAGTTACTGCAGCGAAAATTAATAACTTTCTCCTATGTAATTAAGCACTAGTCTCTCTTGTGGCCTGCTGAAGCAGTGAGGTAAGGAGGAGTAGTGATTCCCAGGTCCAATTGTGTAACCATGGAGCTGCTGTCTGGATCAGAGTCTCAAAGGAGCAGAGGGCTCACAGGAGATATCAAGGTCCCATAGCTACCTRGGGAAGCTGGGTAGGGGAGAAGCAGAAAGAATTGATACACTGGGAAAAGACATGTCCAGCTCTTGTAGGTAGACCTTGGGAGCAAAGAGGTGCCTGTTGCTGGGGCATGCATCCAGTATTTAGCTGCAGGTTTTTTCCCTTCTTATTTGGTRAAGACTACATTGTATCTAGAGAAGGAACCTACTTTTTACTTCACTAGTTACAGCTCATGCATATTTATTTCAAGTATCCACATCCAGTGGCTTTTACTGCTTAGAAGTCAAATAATGTTTTTCGCAATGCAAGCCAAAGGTGGTCCTTCAGCTTCCTTGAAGTTGGTATACTGAGCATTGAGCAGCCTATTGKATTGATGTGATGAACCATATGGATCTCAGACCAGGAGTAAATCATGTCAAATATAAGTTCTTGCTTGGGTGCTTCATTTTTTCCTTCTGTAAGTCTATAAATGCATGTACAAGCTCTTCTCTCCCACTTTATACGTACCATAAAAGAAGCTAATAGCATAACAGTTAATGTCACAAGTGACCTATTTTAAAACAGTACTTAGAGTCACTTATTTCAGCACTGTCTGTGCTGAAATTTTCTATTTTGGATGCCTGCCTCAGCCCACTTCTGTCTGTTTGAAATGAAAAAAAATCCTATTCTTTTCAGAAAAAAAAGAAGGCAAAGTAAATTTTGCGTGTTCTTATACATGTTTGATCAACTCCATCATGCTCTTCTTCAGCCTCAATCTAAAAGTTTTGTTGGATCATTATCTTTTGCTGTTCCAGTGAAAATCCATTAGGGAAAACACTGAAAAGTCTGTCCTTTCACTTGATCAGTAGAGATTTGGTATCTGAATTCCCTGAAATTACTGTCTGTACAGCACACGCCAAGCATGATACTGCAGGCATTGAGCGAAATCTCGTCAGGGATCACTTCTCCTAAAATTTTAGGCCATTGTGGCATCAAGCACTGCTGTGTTGCACTCAATATATTGCAAAGCACTGGAAGTTCAAGCGTATGCTGACCCAGAACAGTGCAGCACTTGGTGCTGGGGATGCTGAGGTGAGGAATTCAGGTCTTGGTCCCAAGTGCAGTGCAGACCRTCAAGGATGAAAGTGACAAGATGCTCCTGGGCTTTTGAGGTTCTCTTTTTACAGCTGCTCAGACCGAGGTGTAGGAGAACCTCCTGAGCTGAGGAGCTGTGAAAGGACTTGGCCAGGATGGGACCTTAAAGGGAGCAAGAAAGAACTCATGTGGAAGTAGCGATGCTGCCACTGGCATAAGAGATGGCAGAAAATTTGGAGAAGTGTGGATATAGGTTGGKAGAGGAGGCAGAAAGAATATTGGTAGGATTGGAAACCTGGGGGTAATGAGTGGGAGGTTGGGACTAATAAATAGGCATAAGAAGGGGAATATGTGCTCCTAGGGTGAATCTGAACAAGCCGTAGAATACAGCACCAAACAGAAGGTTAGAATGGGAAAGTCAGACTGGAAGATTTTAGGGGCTGCTTTTGCAAGAATATTGGCACAAGGCAAGGACTGGGAGTGGGGGGAAGAACGTGAGAGAAAAGTCTTTGCAGTGGGAAGAAGCAGAAGGCCACCAAAGATAGACCTGASAGGTAGAGCCAAGATGCATGGTGCCCTGTGCTGCAGAATTCCTGGGAAAGCTGCAGGCATCCCAGCTCAGCCCTCCTTCAGCCTGCTCCACCTGCAGACTCTACCACTGCTCCTTCCACTCACGTGGCCAAAGCCTCTGCTGTGGACCATGAAGCGCCAGCCCTGTATTTCAGTATCACTGCCATTCCATACAATAGACTTTTTTCAGGCTTTTCTCTCCCTTTCTGTATTTTTTTTTTAAGCAACCTATGAAATTATAGATAAAAAGGTACAAAACCATGAATGTTGCAAAAAAACCAAGCACTATAAAAAAAGGAAAAGGAAAAAGAATAATGCTGTCCATGAAGCCTTAATTGGGCCCCCTTGTGTGGATACATTTTGATACTGTCTCTAATTACATGGTCACACACTGCTTTTCCCATGGACCCCTGCATTGTTCTGTGCACTAAGTAGAAGGTGATTGCTGAATGAGTGCAGCTTTAAGTTGTTTTATTCTCTCTGTTGCAYGGGCAGTCCCAGGCCTGCCTTACTGCAGGCTGCCCAAGACCAACACAGAGTCACTGATTTAATTTCCTTGTGGGTTTTCCATTGCTGTTTGGAAAACAATAACATTTATTTTCCAAATGCACTCGCTCCCAGGTGTGTGGTAAGGCTCTCTGCTCCCACCTGTGCAGAAGGGGATGCAGGGGGGCTGAGTGTGGYGTGGCAGGGCTGATGCTCTCCTGGCTCTCCATGGCGTAGGTGATGCCATGGCTTCAAACCAGGCTGCTCCTGACTCCAGAATGCAGCTGGCGGGCACAGAGTCTGCTCTGACATGGATCTGTTTCTCAGGACACACAAAGGGAAGGCACCACACACAATGAATGCTGTGGGAAGGTGAGCTTGCCTTCAGTGCTGGAGACCAGCTGTAATCTGCTAGGGCACAACTGCAGAGACTCAACCCAGTGGCCATTCATTACTTTAGGTCCTTGCCCTATTTCTCTCTTTTTCCCCTGGTCTCTGACTGAAGATGGGACATGCWGGGAGTCTTCTTTTACTGATGAGGACAAATTCAGAGTGAGTTTGGTATGGACGGTTAGAGACTATCTGGGGAAGAGCTGTGCAGTCAGACAGTGTCATCATGGACATGTGTAGGGTGGGGGCTGAATTAAGGTACTGCAGAGGGTCTTAATTATGGCACCTGACACTTCTGACTGCTTTGCTTTGCAACTCTAATGTTCTTATAATTTAATTTGGGCGTACATGTGCTTAATATATATTGCTTCCTCACTTATGAAAAGATGTTAACAGGCTGCACTCTTCAAATACTTTTATAAAAATTCTGAATTTAGCTTTCTGAACAGGTTTTTGAAATCAATACAGAGAGAGCTGCTAACAGGAGGTAAACTACAAACCACAAACACTTTCAATAGGATAGCTCTTTTTATATAACATTTGATATCATTTTCACAGCATGATCTCTACTTTCATACTGTGATAGCTTTTACCTGGAGTTTAGATGATTCATTTTTGTAGTGGATACTTAACTTTTATATGAGGAAAATGCAAGAGAAGCCAGCACAGCATTAAATGAACTATAGTTGCAGCATTAAATGAACTACAGTACAGTAATAATGTTGAATGCTCTGATCCTTGCCATCTCACAGGGTTGGATTCATGAAGGCTCTATTGATTCATAAGTGAGGAGATATGGAGGCCTGGAATTCTCTCAGTTTTTGGCATMTCTAATTCAAATTTTAAGAGTAGGTTGGCACTCAGTGATTGTTTAGTAATTGTTAGAAATCCCTATAGGATTCTGCCTGAAAATTGACTCTGATTTCCTATTGGTGTGGGTCTCAGGGAGCCATGAGGCTGTGTTGCTAGCTTGTCCTCATGTTTTCTTTCCCTGAAGCTCTTAAAATTAATTTAGAAACCTTAGTTTTACACCGACTTCTACAGTAACCATCGAGACAAGGAGGAACATTTTTGTTAAATTTTCACATTTATGATGATYATTTTTTCAAAGAGATCCAGATTTTTGTGGGGTTTATATGGACTGCATGGAACTAAGTCTGTTATTTCAGCTTTTCTGGTAAATGATCACAGTTGTTGAGGCTTTCTAGGCTACCCTGCCAAGCTTCTGTTTTCACATGCTTGTGACTTATGAACCATTTTAAATTGAAGTTTTCTATATATACAACTCCCAACCAGTTTTCGTGTCTACTTATTTCTGAATGATGCAAAAATGAAAAAAAATACTAAAAAATATTGGTTTGATACCGTTGAAAAAGAGTTTAAAGATAAAAATGGAGTATTTGCCTTATTCCTCTCTTCAGCCTGTCATCAACCTCTGCTCTCTTTCTTCAGGTTTCCATCACACTCTCATTCTTCTTTTCCTGTCCAAGAAACCTACACTAGAATACAAAAATGTGAAATGGCCTGACAGTCACATGCTATTAAAAATCTGTCAAACTTGAGGTTAGTCATCAGAAATCTTCTCATCAGAGTTTCTGGAGGGAAAGAAAAAAAATCAATTAATAATAGTAGAAAAATTTGAGCAGGTCTAATTCTTTAAAATTCTATTTAAGACTTTGGTTTGTAATTTAGTTCTTGCTTTAGAAAAAAAAAAAAACCAACAAAGGAAAGCTTTCCTCCTTCCTAGAAACCAGACATCTCTTGCTCATTTCAAAATAAAGAGAAAATCTTGTAGGTCTTCTAGTGTTTTAATAAACTGATTCTATCAAAAAGTATCTTGCAGGACCTGTCTTGCACTTGGTCTAGATGAAGGTGAACCCTTTCTACTCTTGTCACATACATTGTAAAGCTATTTTGAAATGAATGAGACAATTGTCTGAGCCTGGCAAGCGTTGCCAAAAGGTGCTGCAGGTCCTACCCTGGYGTTTCAGGTTGGAAAGGTTTGAAATCACCCTTGGTGATTATCTCCTGTACTTTTCTGTACTGAGCAGCATACTGTGTCTAATCAATATTTCTTCTGCTCCCTGAGGTTCTTAATTCACATGCTCAGAAAACTTCGTGTTTTGTATTCCTTGAGGTACACCCTACAAAACCTCAGATACACACAGGAATGCACATTCAAGGCCCCCTGCTTGCACCCCATCTGTGTGAGCTTATCACTGAGAATGACTGAGTGAGCTTTGCTTTACAGCTCGAGTTTYGTGTGTAGAAACTCTCCTCTCTTTTTTGATTCTCCTGCTGGAGCTCARGACACAGGTTTTACCTACAGCAGGTTTTGCAGCGCATGCCTGACTCTCATGCCTGGCTTCTCCCTGCTCCTCTGTTCAAGAAGTGCATATCTGACCTCATTTCTAGGAGGTTAAATTATGCCTAACCTGAAGTAGAATAATGTTATTTCCAGCTTCTCCTAAGATAATTTTTATTTCTAATGGGGTAGGGATCCCAGCCAAGGTCACAGCCTGGGCATGCTGGCTGCTGTACAAACGTATTATGACAGTCACTCTCCAGAGAAGGAGCTGTAACTCCTAAGCTGATGGCTCACTGTGCTTTAGGGTTTCTGTCCCTGAAGCCAAGTTTTGGTGCATTTGCTGAGRTTGATGAAGCAAGGCTGGTTTATACCTGCTGAGGACTCTGCTTAAGAACTCTTAAATTTGAGACTCTCAAATTCAGATTTAGTTGTTTAAAACAATAAAAATCTCAAGGATCTTGCCGGTATTTGCACTGTAAATTTCTTGAAGTGAAATTGAATCTATTTATGTGGATATATATCTTTTTTTCTGAGCTGTACAAATTCAAAAAGATTCTTCTACATAGCTGAAGCCTACTGTATGTTGAAAACATTGTGAGGCATGGGGTGAGGGCAAACTTACAGGAWAAGGAAATACTGGGTTTTCTGACAACCTTTTGGGAAATGGAGCCAAGTACAAATTTCTGCCTCAAGAAGTTACTATGTGCAGCAGATTTGAGGTTACAGTCCTTTACCTTCCCCTTCACAGAATCTCCTCTCCAGTCTGGCTTTCAGTGCCCTACTGTTGCATCTCAAAGTGTGTCCAAGCTGGGTAGTGCTCAGGACAAGTACCTGGAGATCTCCCTCTGATGTTTTTGCATGAGACAGGGAATCCAATTAGAATCAGAAGYGGCCAGAGGGGAATCCCAAAGCTTTCCAATCCTGGAGTCCCTACAGTGAAATTTCAGTCACTGGTCTTAAATTTGAACAAATGGGTCAAAGACACTCCCCGTGAAAATGTAATTTAATTAGAAGTCCTCATGTGATTAAAACTGTCTTTGATATGGTTTATTACCAGTTTTGATCCCAGATTAATATTTTGCTACCATAAATTTGGACATTGGTCTCTGACCCCTCCTTTTTTTGTTAGGAAAAAGCTCTTTTTTTAATACAGGTAAGGATTCAGCAAATTATAAWATTATGTTATCAATGGAAAAGTTTGCCTTTTTTTTCTTTTTCCCCAGTGTGGACATTAGAACATACAGAGATTATTAATTGAATAAGAACTGTGTCTATTCTTGTAAGACCCTTCTTATGAGGCTTGTAATTGTTAAAAACCTCTTAAAAAAAAAAAGAAAAAAAAAGCAGTAGATAACTCTCACAACAGGACCACAGATGAAGTTATTGAAAGGCCATAGAGTTTAAGTCTGAATACCARTGGTGAGCCCTAGCACAAGATTTATGGCTGGTGAGAATTTGCATATTCTTATAGTCCCAGGCATCCTGGTGAGATGCTGTAAAGAGGGCCAGGCACAAAGTCAAAATCAGATTAATTTCCTTTCATCTTCAAACGTAGCATGATGTCAACTTCACCTTGAGCTAAAATTTCTCCTCTTATCTGATAAAATCATTATTTGCCAATAAAATGTGGGACAATTCTGCTGCCTGCTCCCCCCAGCCCTGCTGTGCACAGAGGCACTCTGTCTTCAGCTACAGCTCATGTGGAGCTGTACCTTGGCATGAGAGCAGCTTTGATTGCAAGCAGAAGCTGCTGGGTTACCCCAGATGATACCTCTGATTAACTGGCACRTAGTTGAGGTCATAAAGGGCTTGACATCACAAATTAAGGGCAGTGTTTCACGCTCCATCTTGGATCTGCTGCTATTTGCTGATTGCATCCTGGAATTAACTTTGGTTTTACTCACAGGAGTTGTCAATAGGAAGAATAATTWGGCTTCTGTCATCAAGTGAGACTTAAAAAAAGTGCACCAAGAGCTGATGGTCAGGCTGACTTTCAGTCAGAATTAGAGAAATGATTGTTACAGGTGTTCATCTGTCCACTTGCCTCATGTTTTCAAGTGCAGCCCCTCATCTCATCACAAGGAAAGCCCTCCCTCAGGCAGAGAGCTGACAGCAGCTCTGTAATCTGCTGATTCTGATCCCAACAGCATTCTGAGGGAAGGGGAAAAAAACCAAGCGTGTTTGACCCTTGACAAACTGAGCTGCAGTATTTACCAGGATTTAGAATTATTATCTTTCACAGGATCTAAGTATGAGCAGGTATTTATGTAAATGATGATTCTTTAATTTRTCTAATAGTATTGGGATTTTTGCCTTCTGCCTCATTACACATTTCACTATTTTGCTTGTGACATCCAGCTGTGATCCAGGCTTACAACCAGACAATGTTTTTACTAAAATTTAGTAACTTTGTATCTAATGAAGTCCAATAATATTTGTATTTTTCTGTATGTAAAACCTGCTTGAAATTAAGCTATATGCAGCAAGTGAAATAAGTGACAGAGGAAAGTAACAGACAGACCTGAATATGAAATAACCAGTAAGATACGTTGGAAAATAGAGAAGACTTTTAACCACTATAAATTACTGCTTAGAGAAAATGCCTTTCAAAATTACTTGTAATATTTGTAGTGGGCCTGCATATAAAGATTTTGTGGCAAAACACGTATGWGTTACGCATCTGAGTGTGTCCCCATRTTCCAAATAATACCAGACAGTATCTCATATAGACAGTGTGTGCCCAAAATAGAATAGTAGCTCTGAAATAGATGATTTGTAACTGGTGGTGTTGTTATAACAGAGGTTGCTGGGCTGCCATTGTGTGTTCTTTTACCTGAATAGCAGGAACTTCTTTGTTTGGCCAAGCGTGCCTTGGAGTCACAGAAACTGCAGCTCAGGAGAATGTCTGGCAAATACAGCTCCACAATATGCTTTTGTGAACATCCAGCTGTGAGGCATATCAGGGGCTTGAGCACTGCTGTTCMTCTGCTGTGTCCTGAGGTGGCCCTAGGCACTGTCTGTTCAGGCAGTGGATGTGTTCTGGATCTTGGGAAAACCTGACCACACTCTTTCCTCCTTCCTGTCCTTGTCCTGCCCATCAGTGGCACAGAGACCAGCTCTGCAGGTCTCCAGGTCTCCAACATCACAAGGCTTTCCAAATGAGAGCTACTCCTTGCTACTTGTGTAAGTGCAAGTCAGGCACAGCCGCTGTGCTTGCTCTGCTCTGTCGTGTTCTAAATCTGGTTTGGCTTCCTACACTGCTTAGCAGGGGATGTGGGGGAGCAGGGAGCAGGCAAGGTGGGATGGGATCTGTGCTGCTGTTCYGGGGCCAGTCAGTGGGATATTGCCATGATATCCCATGTCTAGCAGCTCTGCTTTAGTTACAGGCTACTCGTGTCACAATCACGCCCAGTCAACAGGGTTAAATTTTTGGTGAGGTTTTTGATTTTAATATCCAGTTTTGAAAAGTAACATGAATATTAATAACAGCTGATAGTCATTGTGCAAATGCAGCCAGATCGTTTTTCACTCACTTTTACCAGGAATATTTCCAAACTTTAGTTTTCAGAAAAACTCAAACTGCTGCTGCCCAGAGAGATAGGGAATACAACAGAGGATATGACCTTTCTGAATGTTTTCTTATCAGGCAGCGTAAGTACTGTATGTCCCACTAAGCTCCTTCAATAGAACCTTGTCAAGTTATCACATTACTCGACATGTTGCTGATAATGAATACATAAAAGCTTTAGATATTGAGGACTTGGAGGAAATAAATAAGATTTACTGAAAAACTGCTCAACATATATCCCAGGGCCATGGTTTTTTTTTTTTCCATGTGGATTGTGTGCTGCCTTTAGTCCCTTAGATAAATGGAATGATGCAAGAGTTTCAGCTTCTTGAAATGTAAAGTGCAGATGTGAGCAGATAAATGAAGAAAGTAAATGGTCATCTATCTCCATTGTGGAGAACTCAATCACATTGTAACCTTATCAGTCTTGCTCTCTAGAAGTGCCTGATATTTTACTTTTCTGCTACCACATGCTCCTCTAGCCCTGGTTGATAGCTGCAATATCTTCTCTTGTCCTGTATTCTTATGAGTGTTGAGGAGGAGTTCATATTCATCTTTGTAATTTTGYCTTAGATCACTTCCACTGACTTTGAGGAATTAAAGCCACAAACSCGAAAAACCCAAATGCAGTGGACARAACCAGGATCAACAGCRTTAACCCCTCATGTCACTGTGGTAGAAAGTGGCATTCAGACTTAGAAGTCAAATAGCTCTTGCTGAGAAGCTGCCCAGAGTTTCTCAGCTGGTCCCTTCCCCAGCAGGAGGGGACACACAGGACAGGAAACTCCAGGCACTGTTCAGGAGGAATAGGGACACCTACCCCCTCACTCTATTTCTGAAATGATGCACTGGTGACTTTGGAATGGATTTGGTTAATTCATTTCATGTTTTACCTGGGTCTGGAAAGCTGTATGTCCCCCATCTGTCCTGAAGACAGTCTGACACTGGCTGAGAKTTCATGTTTGCTTTGTTAACAGTCTCCCAGTACAGCTGGGCATAAAGATCTGACAGTGTCGAGATGATTTGTTGCAAATAAGCATCTGAACTTTGGATGCAGTTTTTGATAGCTATCAAGGATTTATTCAACAAGAACTGGTTGTGTGCCTTTGACTGTTGAAGGTAAATTAATACCTTCTGAATCTGATCTCTGCAAATTCTGACTTGTAAGAGCTGTAAAATTCATGACAGTTATCTTCTTAAATACATAATCAAGTATTTTTAGTAATCTCTGCTTCAAAATATGCATTCTGTTGCCTCTCTAATTCCTAATTTTTCATGTTTAGATTAAATGGATCAACTCCTATAGAGAAGGTCACTTTGAGATTTACTTCAAGTTTACTCATTTAGTAAACTACTGAATGCTTAAAGCATAAAATAAGAAGCTATTATCTTTAAAATGACTGCCCAAACACCTGCAATTTACAACCTAYGAAAAGACACCCACAGAAGCTGTTCTTTATTCCCATCCAACACCCCGAGTGCTGTCTTTCCCCAGAAGGCTGTGGTCTCATTCTGGGCTGCTCTTGCACACAAAGACACATCCTTACAGCTGCTCTCTCGCCTGCTTGAGGCTTTTCCTCGTGCTTGCAGCCACCTCTTGTGTCTGAGTGATCWGGAGGAGGTGGGAAGCACTGCAATGGTGCAGTGGCTATAAGCAATGGTATCTAACAATGCCCTGAGGAGCTAGTTAAAAAGTGCCTCTCACACTTGGGAAAGAGCTTTAATGGAGCTGCATTAGAAAGCTGCCAGTTGCTTGTTGGRCAAAACAGACWTTTTTTTTTTTTTTGCRCCATAAGGATTATTGGAGCATTTGTTACACAGTGATTTGGAAATCATAATAAAACATTTCTAATTTCACTTCCCCCAGCAAACAGCTAGTGGATCTGGTGCACAGGAAGCACAGACAGCATGCTGTAGAGCGTGGAATCTTGCTCATGCTTYTAATTGGGAGGGCAGGGGATAGAAGCTGTTGCTATTTTTTTTTTCTAAGTGTCGTTCCCAGAAACAGAATTTTCAAAGGCAGAGGTAGAAAATAACTTGGTAACTTTTCCATTTGCCTTGAACCCTTGGTATGCTTGTGCAAATGCATGTTAATGTTGTTTAAATGACAGGTTAAATGCTGCTGAAGTGTCACAACTCTAGCAGGTGACTTAAATGCTGTCAGTACTGTGCCCCATAACAGAAACCCTGGTGAAATGGTAACAGATGAATAGAGATCAGATTTTACAAATCTAAAGGGTGGCTTGCAAGAAGTGCTTTTTAGAGGCCCCTGCTCAGCAACTCTCTGCAGGCCAATGTCCTGCACAGTCGGAGAGAAATGAGTAACACATAAAAATGAAAAGAAAAAATTACTTCTTTTTTCAAAGTCTCTTTATACTGGCTAACCTGTCTCTTTACCACATTATGGTCTCTGTCATGACTTCTCTCTGGAACTGGGGAAGTAGAAATGTGATCCAAAAGCAGTGCACRAGCTTTTTGTAGCTATGATGGAGCTGATGTTGGATGCTCTTAGGTCCAAAGATTCATCTTGATATTCTTCAGTTAAACTTTAAATGCAGATCTATAATTTAAAAAAAAACCCCAAAAAACAAATACCACCACACCATAAATAGCCTCACATCAAAAAATGGAGAAAGTAATGAAGTGTGATGATTTGCTGAATTTCAACCTTAAGTCATAGTTAAACCTGATCACATATGACTGAAAATGTCAACTGTTATTTTTTGTCTGAATTTTTGTGGAATTGGCATTCCCACTCATCCAAAATGTCACAGGCCTAAGGATATAGTAATGATGAAAGTGCATTAGAGAGCTCATAAATCTATGGAATGGATTTGCAATTGGAAATCCAGAACACTTATCTGCATCTGGGAAGAAGCTGAGACACCCAAAAAGTTCAGCAAAATTGTCTTTTAAAAAATTCTCCCAACCCCAAACTAAAAGCGCCATGTCTTTGGGAGATCATTTAAAAAATAGTGAGATACATATCTCTTGTTTTGATCAGCYAAGAAAACATTGATTTGTTCCAAACAATGCTAACTTGCTCCCTTGAGTTTTGTGACCAAGATGCAAATTATTTTGTATTTCTATCTATGACACTGACTGGAACAACCCTGGATGAGCCAGGGCTGATGTTCAAGCCTGGATATTAGGGGTGAGCTGTGGTAAAGTTTGAGTCATAGGGCTGAGCATGGAAAACTCTGGACAGCCTGATGTTAGCTAAGGAAGACATGAACCCCTACCTTCAAAGGGAGAAGCATAAATACCTAGGATTCAATCTCTAGAAAACAATCTGTGGCACAGGGTACAAAATTAAAATCTGACACTGGGAACCTTACAGTTTCTGACTGATACAAAATGGCTGCTCTGTAAGAGCCCTTTTTTATTTTAGATTCAGAGCTTTTTAGCAGATTTTGTCATTCAGATTGCAGTCCATATTTTTCAATACAGAATTCCAAGAAAGTTCGACTAGAAAAACTTGAAATTATTCTCTTTCTCCAATTGCTTATTATTCTATGTCAAACATAAAAATGAAACAGCGTTGGATGCGTTTATTTGTTCTGATATTTTCAATATATGCTGTTAAACAGTGGCTGTTAAGCTAACAGTGCAACATGTGAGAGAATCCAGGAAAATGGAGAATGAGAAGGAAGTCTGGACAGAAAAGATCAAATGCCTGATTTTATTTTTGAATAGCAGCACACATAAGACATTTCTTTACGAGACCATTGTGGCAGAGAGGAGGAGGAGGAGAGGAAGATAGAAGGCCCTGGAAGAAAGTGGAATCAAGTTTCTGAAAACTGCTGCCTTTACAAAGAATGTCCTTTAGATACAAATAACGTGCAGGTTTATAAAAGAGAGAAGTGGGTTTAGAATTAGGAACTCAGAATACCAGTGAGCTTCCAACAATGAATCTTAGCAAAGAAAAATACCTGTTGCTGTAGGAGCTCCAGTTGTGCCTTGAAAGTACAATGGAGAAAGGACAGAAGCAAAAAGACAACTATTCTTCTTTCTATTCAGGAAAGGACTGGCTTTCCCTTCTGACAACTGTCATCTCAGTTTGTGCAGTGTAGCCCTTCATGAGACCTGCAAGGATGCTTGATGGTAAACTGTCTTCAAGAAAGAACAGTTCATTACAAAAAGCTTTAGAATTTGGGCCTCCTTAACAGCTTTTCAGATAAAAGGGACAGACCAGTCTTTCTTAGGTGATTTAAGTAAGAGTGTGATCACTGAATAGATCTGCAGGATGGCAACAAGGACAGAGATTTATATAAGAGCTTTAAGAACAGAGGTTTATAATTAATTAGTCAGCGGTGAATCGGTGGAGCGTTGGGAAGGAGAAGTAAAGGAGAGACCCACAGTGCTGCTTGCAGGTTAGTCTGAAGTGAAAGCTCTTGGGGTGTGGGCCAGACTGACAGAGTTCTGCTAAAAGGAAAGAAAAAGCATTAACCTGTGTTCATGCCTGGATTTAATTCCACAAGACACTGCAGGACCTAAAGCAAACCAGTTGGGACCTAAGGTACATCAAGTAACATTTAACCAGTTGTATGTTCTTTTTATGACTTCTGTTTGTGAGGGAGATAAATGCATGTCTTAGGCAATAAAACATTTCCCCTGATTATAGCAAATGGTGTTTCTTTTCCCTTGTGGGATGTAATAGGAATATCAATGTTTTATATCTCTTATTAAAAAAGCCCAAGTTTGATAAAAAATGAAACACATTTAGTAGAGTTGTTATCCCAGGTAAGGAAAAGTGCCATTATACAGTCATAGGCACAGAACTGTGAGTGCAGCAAATTCACTTATTGCAAATCCAACAAACTTCTGCCTACTGCACCCAAAACCCAGACAAGCCTGCAAAGAAAGGTGAATGACCAGGCTTTCATACAGACCAATAAATCTCTGAGCAAAGCCAGGTGATACCCTTCATCAAAAYGAAAAAATGTCTTGATAAATGCAGGAAATGGATTTTTAAATCGGGACACAGTTTAAGGGGAGGGGATAGAGAGGAAAGCATCTGAGGGAGTAAGAAAACAGAAGAGAAACAGCTCAGAAAAATAATCCTGGCAAGTGTGTCCAATTTTTCTAACATTTCTAATCACTAAGTTCTCCACAGTTGTGTGGGTATCCGTGAAAGTAGAATTTGTCCCCAATAGAGTTTGAATAGTGTGCTGAGCAGATGTTTTATTTCAGGATTGTAAGTATGTAAACTGGTTATGCCAAAATATTTTCTTTGATGTGGGATAATAATATCAAACAAAAGGGTAAGGGAAAGGCAAGCTTGCCTTTCCCCTCTGTRTAGGGAGCTGCAGTTTTTCATTTAGCTGTATGGCTTCTAGGGGAAGCCTTTTCCAAGCCTGCAGTTTTCAGGGACTGAGCTTCTTTTCCTTCCTGTGTTGTGGCAGAGCCAGACTCTCCCAATGTTTGCTTCTTGTCTGGACAGCAGAGATAACTGTGCTTGTGCAGGCAAAAACCTGCCAGCCTGGGAGTTTACCTTGGAGGAGGAAGTCTCTCCTGTAGGGGAGGTTTCCCAAATCTCTCCCTCTTGGGTGGTTTGGAGCAGGGTCCTCACCTCTGCAAGTGGAATGCTCTCATCACCAGCTTGCTGATRCTTCTGCCATTTCATTTTGGGTTTTAACAAGCAGACATTTTCAGAAAAAGGCAGTGAAGAATTGGCAGTGGGTCTGCACAAAGACAGCTGCCTAACACCCCAGAAATATTGTYCCTCATTGCAGTAAATAAGGAATTTTCTATGTGCTTCTAGGGGTGCATGTGCTACGTTTGACAGGTTCTGCATATTCCTTAACTTCCTGATTCTGCCRGCAGAGTGGCTCCTGCTGCTGCCCAGGACACAGCTTTCCAAACACCTGATTGCCACGTACAGCTCTAAGCAGAGCTTCTGTGTACAGTGAGGCAGTGTTTTCACATCTCCCTACTTCTGAATTGAGGGGTTGAATGAGATTTCACTACAAAATTATGGCAGAATAGTTCTCACAGTTAATTCTTGTGGAATGAGATGGGTTGTAGTGGGGGTTTTTATTTGTTTGGGGTATTTTTTGTTAGAATCTCATTTACAGCAGGCATGAAGGAATTTTTTAAAATAGCACATTATTTCAGTATTGAAAGAGAGCATGACAGAGTTTGGTTAGGAGCTGTCTGGGATGAAGCACATGCAAAGGGCTGAGAGCTGGGCTGATGGCAGCCAGCTCAGATTTGGCATTTCATGATGAGGGTGTCCTTCAGACCTGCCTTGGGAGGAGTCCAGCAGGCTGAAGGAGATCTAAGCTTGCCAATGCTTTCTCTGCATTGCTTTTTAAGGTCTAAAGTACAATATAATTTTTTAAAAAATTGGATGTAATCTGTATTTTATGGAATATGCATGAAGTTCAAGGAACAGATTTCAGGCTTTGTACATTGGCATGATTTATTTTATTTCATGTTTTATGTATGCACAGAGTTCGRTGTATTGTGGTTTTACATGTGTGCAAGTTTACATTAACTATAAATGTGACCTCAGAGTGTTTATATGCAATGTCCTGAAGCTTTTCAAGTTGRCAACTACCAGGATGTCTCTTGTGCTACACCACAATTGAGAATCACAATTCCTACAAGATAAATTTGTGTACTTTTGGTTTATCTAGATACACGAACCAGCTAGTTTAGCTTAGCTTAGCTCTTGTCATGTTTTCTGCTATGCCAGTTGGAATTTTTTCATTGGCAAGACTTGTGTCTTTTCTAAGAAGTCTGTCTTCCATTTTGTGAAAGTGAATAATTGCTTCCTGAAGATTAATCTCACAAATGTTTATATTCAGTAAAGTCGCTTTTGACCTCTAGTTTCATGGGATTTTGCCAGTAAAAAATGGAAAATCTTATGGAACTTGAAAATCCTGCAGAAGAAGCCACAAGAATAAATTTTAACATCTAGAGATGACATAGTTATGCAGAAATATGAAGACTTATGTTAACTGCCAAAGGTTTTGCTCCACTTCATCCCTCCCCTCAAAATGCTAGAACTGAGCTAACTTAAATGTTACCATATTTTTAAAAATACAGTGTTTTAATACATATCATAATTCTCAGGTGATCTAACCTCCTTTTGTAATACTAATCCCATAAACTGTGACTGTGATAACCTTCATTCTGGGAGAACACACCCTAAACTGGAGGGTAAATGTGTAAATCCAATCTGCAGGTTTTTGAGTTTATTTTGTACTTTAAAAGACAACCACGTTTTCAAGTATTTTTGCACATTTAAATACTTGCAAAAATCTGGATGACAAAACCCAGCCCTTTTAGCCATATTAATTTCCCAAAACACCTTTGAAAGTGCTTTGTAAAATATTTACAGAATGAAAGGGGTGTTGTAATAGTTCTGCAGGGTTGCCAAGCCTCTAGAATTCACTAGGATCACTTAAACTCTGGAACTCTGCCTTCACACCGTGCATGTGTCCACAAATGCCAAAACAAGGCAGGACAGTGCGTGTGACACCATGGCAGTGTCACAGCCGTGGCAATAAAGTCACATCAGGGACTGGAGGTTGGTGGTGCTGCTGCAGCCACATCAGGACAGAAAATGTTCCATCTGCAGCCACAGACGCTTCACACCCATGATGTGGCACCCTCCCCTGTTAGGATGAGCACAGACAAGCCACAGCATCATTACTTACCCCCTGGTTAAATTTTAGTTGCATCACATATTACTCATGTCATCCTGTGGATTAGAAGATTTTACTCTAATTTTTGTTCCTCTCTAAGTAGAGTCAAAGTGCCAGGTAGAAGTATCCTCCTGTATAAATCTGTTGTATTACATGTCAGTTCTAGTTAGGTTTACAGAAAAGATATTTCTATTTCAAGAAGTTTACAGAATACTGTAGTGATTTTTTTTCTGTTCCCATTCAGATTCCTTTTTGTTTAAAAGGAAAAAAACCTCAAGTTGCAAAATATGTTATCAGAAATTGCACACATTATAATCACTAGTATTGAACTCTTGAGGTATAACATTGACATTTTGCAATTTTATTCAGAAATTAGAACTAACAGTGTGATAKCTAAACAATTTGCATGCTTATTAAAAAATTTAAAATATACCATCATTTTTTCCTTTTGGATCTTTTAAAACATTTRTCATTGGACAGTGCCCACCAGAATGTTTGGTGTTTTAATGGCAGTGGAAGTTTCATTGGCTCCAAGTTCTGGAATACCAGTATGACTAATATTTGAACTACACGCACTCAGTGTCATTTAGGATTGCATCATCCCTTTAATTTTTTTTAAGTGCATGTAAATATGAAATAGCTCCACACAAGGTGTGTACAGGGTAGTCTGCTTCACAGGGTCCATCTACTACAGGATATCTGACTTCTGTGGATCAAGTATTGCTTTTTTCAGTCTGGGCTTTTCTTTTTGCCTTGCAATGATTTTATATCAATCAGTGGCTGAAATTTCGATCAGAATAAAACCGGATTTTTCTGTATTTCAATGTAACTGGTGGCAGTTATCCACGGGGAGCTGGATGTGCAGATTCAGAGCYGGAAGTGCATTGAGACAGGGCACTGAGTTGACAAGAAGATATGGAAAACATGTGTTTTCTGGTTGTTAATTCATGTTGGAAGTTTGACACTGGTAAGCTGAAGCTGCAAATATAAAATATCAAGTTTGACCCACCGRAGTTCCAGCAAGTAACTCACCAAATCTGTGGGCCACCCACTTGAAGGGTCAGCTCTACCTTATCCTTTCTGAGAACAGGCAACATTCGTTTTCCAACAGCATTTTCTTTTTTTGTATTGACKGYRTAAAATGAAACACAATTTCCCTGCCAAAGTCACCGACAGTTGAAAAAAGCAGTGRTAGCTTTTGTATAAGGTTTTGAAAYCTTCCTAAAAAATGTAAACCAGTGCTGCGTGTCTGTTAGAGCTCCACAGGGCAGGGTAAAAAATTCCTATAAAAGGTCATCCTCCTTTACTAAATTGCACAGGTCCTGGAAGTCATTCTTGCATTGTGTGGAACCCAATTTGTGGTGTAGCTCTTCACATCCTGYAGGGTTTTCCACCAAGTTTGTTGCTCGGTGCAAGGAGCCCGGCTGCTGTTGGCCCCATGCTCCGATTCCCCATCAATGCCTGGGTTTTCTYGTCCCCTGCATCTGTCCCAAGGGAGGAGCTCGTGGGAACCAGGGGGCAGGTCATTCTCAGCGCCAGGCTCCTGGCTCTGCGTCCCGCTCCTGCCAGAAATCTGTCTGAGCCTCAAGCTGGCAAAGTTGAGGAAGCAGCGTTAAATGCACCTCTTTGTTCCGGGCTTCCACTGGCAGCAATTTCACTTGGCAGTCGGTATCCTGGCTACCCTTTTCAGGGTCCCTCTATAGCTGCTTCAATAGCTGGGAGGGGCAGGGAGCAGTTTCTGTGGTGGTTTTGATCAGAGGTGTGTTCTGTAAAACGTGCCCAGGTGCTGCGATAATTTCCCTTGACGATTTAAATCTGTGTGCGTATATATAGAATGGTGCTTGGCYGGTTTATAATTTAGTTTTAAAATAGAGCGTTTAGTTTATATAATTTTAGAAAAGTATAAAGCCTAAAAAATGGGCAGTGGAATAAGATCTGTGTGTAGGAGCAGTTTGCAGACTTTTTATCGTGGTGTGTTTTCCTTTATTACTTTGGATAAGTGCTATAACTCTGAAGTAAAGGAGCRAGTAGGTATTTTTGAAAACAAAATTTATTGTTTAGCCTCAGGAAYAAATGTGAGAATCGGGCATTTCTTGTCAATTCCCCTTTATTTCCCTTTGCAGAATATGCTCTGGATTTAGATGCTGACTTCTGTAGTCAAAATGCGTTAAAGTTTCTGCACAGGACAGATTTTCCTATGGGTAGAAACACAGTAGCATTTCAATACTGGACAAAATCTCTGAGGGTGCCAGCCCTGCTTTGGGCATTAGCTAATTCCACTGCCAGGAGTGCTGCTTTAGCCCTTTTCAGCAGGGAGGTGATGTCTAGCTCAGCAGGCAAGAGAGCACTGCCTGCAGGAAATTTGCTACAATGCTGAGTACATTGGGGTCTGGGCATTAAAACAGGCCCTTTGGAGTTAGCACTTCCAAATTCGGAGGGATTTTGTTAATTACATTACTATTTGGAATTTCACAAAGGCTGGGTTCTACTACCAGTGTACTTAGTCAGTGCTTTCACCTTGCTGCTGAAGCCAATGCAAGTTCCTTCTGCATATTGCTGGCTCTTGCATATCTCTGGGTAGACAGTTTTACCATTCCACGTTCCCCAGTGTGTCTACCCAGAAAAAAATGGGTAATTCCTTACAGCTCTTGTGGCAGGACAAGATCTTGAAGAGAGTGTGGAGAAGAAGATGAGACAGACAGAGGGACTTCAATACTGCTAATGTTGGCAGAGAGAAAATGCCATAGGTATTTTCTGTAAGGCGGAGGTCAGACAAACAGGAGAAGCGTTTAAAATTTCCATTATGCTGAAGAAGAGCTGCTTGAACTTTGTTGTAGTGGTAATGGAAAAGCCAAGTAGGAAGGAACATGTCCAGGTGGCAGAGAGTTGACATGTCTGAAGTGACAAGTGAGCAGCTAAGTTAGTGTTTTGATCACTGAGGGTAGATTGAACCAATTGTTTTTGTTTTTTTTTTTTTTTTTAAAGTTACAGGGAAATGGTTTGGAAAATAGTGCATCTCCTGCAACTCCTTTTCCAGCTTAAATCATAAAAAGTCAGAGAACACGTCCTTGTGTTGTACTATTTTCAACATAACTTAAACTCCAAAATATTTGTGTATGTGTCAAGTCCTCATGAGGATTGTGGCAAGATTGTTCAGAGTGAAGTACCTTTCAGTATGTTTAATCTTGAAACATTGACCTATCAAGACATGGCTGCTGGAATCACCATTCCTCACCAAGCTTGGTTCTTTTTAAAAAGAATGTTTTCTCCCATGTCCTGCTGCTTTTTCGTCTTTATTTTTTTTTTTTTTTGGTGAGTGTTACCTTGTCCTTGCCTCACAAACGAATTGCTTTTTCTGACTCCCCAAAAACACCCCTTCTCAAAGTTGATCCCATCTCTACTGAGTCCAGGCACTCCAAGGGTCACACTGTGATAAATTCCTTCTTTTACTTTGTGCTTGTCAAAGATATTGTGCCCAGTCCTGCTGAGTTAAATTCTTGATCATGTTTGCCCACAGGCTGTCCTATCCTGGATTTTTCTGAGGAAGAAAGACTCATGTCCAGGATAGGGGATTTATTTAAAGGATCCCAGGTGTTCAGAAACCAGCAGCTGGGACACTTCTTGCTGCATTACTCACCACTGACTCATGCCTTGTTAAAGACAGAATATGGCTCAAACTCTCTGCCGAGGTTTTAAACCTTTCCATTGACACGAGCTGGCAGCTCTGGGAACGTCTTCTCCTGTGTCAGTGAGGGGCTTTTCCTTCTGCACTGTCACCAGGAGACATGGATCAGGCTGGGAGCCTTGTGRCTCTGGGAGAAAAAAGCTTCAGGGGGGCCTGGTGAGACTTGGCTGGGCTGGCACTGGCCCCTCCACAGGATGGCCCAGCTAGGTGACAATCTGCTCCTTGTTGGGGGAAGGAAGGGAGAGAGAGACATGGGTGTGTCTTCATTGTGCCTACCTACCTGAGTTAGCAAAATGCAGTGACAGAGATATTCCTAAAAGGCAACACTTCTATTTCACCAATTTCAAAGGACTTGGAGGGGGATTTCTGCTTTTTAATTCGCTTTTTAATTCGCCAGTACCTGTTTTAGGTTGCTTCTTTTACGAATTCCTTTGCTGGTTATGAATGGTAACAAAGCTTTTTACATAAAGCAAGCTGTCTTGTAATGTGATTTTTGTTTCTTCTGAGTTATATATTTTAATTATTAATAAGTGTTTTGAATTAGGATAATTGAAACATTTCATCACTCCATATTTAATCCTTAGATTTGAGATGGACCCTGGGGAAAGAGGTTTACATCTAGACCTGATGGCATAAACACATCTTTGCTTTAAATGTCAGAAAATAGTTTCATAATTTCTGTTTTAGTGAGTCTTCAGTTATACACACATTTAGCAACATTTTTATTTGATCAAAGTTTGTATGTGTGACAATGCAATTGTCTTGTTGCATGTATTTCCATCCTCTTCAATTTYATATCATTTCTGTAGGATCTCATTGAAAGGATTTTTTTCCTTATCATTCTTTGGGCTTAGTTTCGCTGTGGCAAATCAGGCTCTGTGCTCTTTTTGTTTCATACCCTGTCATTTAGAATCAGACAACAATAATTCTGGAATTGGAATGTGCTTTCTGTTATCTGGCTGATTTTGATGGATTGTCATGCGTCGGTTTGACTTTGCAGGGGTTGAATGTAGCATTCAAATGTTTTGAGCAGTTAACTGAACAAACATGCAAAGGAAACTAGARAGAAAGGTCACCAGCACAGTGTTTGGTGAACAAAGCTTTGCAGGTTTTTTTTTGTTGTTTGTGGGCTTGTTGGTTGGATTTTTGTTGTTTTTTTTTTTAAACTTGAGAAAAGCTTTGAAATAGTGCATTGTAACACAGTTTGCAGATGGCTGAATTATGTACTGTACACATGGTTAACGATTTATGGGGCCATGAGTTATTTAATCGGGTAATGCATATGCTTGGTGCCACAAGCAAGCAGATGAAAACTCTGGWTGGAAGAAACTGTTCATCCTTTGAATGGCACACATTATATGCTGTGTTATCAGAAAATAATATGACTCTTTCCAGCCAAAAGCTGTCATTTCCAGTGGTCATTGTCTCATCTGAAGACATCAATTAAGCATAACAATGTAATAAACAGTGACCTTCATTTGGGGTGTGCTAGACCAAGGGCAAGGCAGAATAGAGAAGCCTCAGGGCTCTGGCATTAGGGTYTTGTGTTGTCATTGTTGTGAATTTTAGTTTTTTTGCAGAAAGGACATTGCCTATGACARGGGACTTGGTTTTCATACCTGCTGAAACTGAAAAGTGTTCTTGCTGTAGAGGTTTTAACCCCAATGGATGGGAAGTGGCAGATAGCTGTAACGATGTGTTGCTGCATAGGGTATAAAGGGTAAGGCTAACCAAGGAAAAAGCCAAGTACTCTTCACAACAGACAGGACTTTTTGAAGCACTGGCAAAGCACTCAGCACACTGGAGCTCCTACTTTGAGCTGTGTTGGTTACATAAAAATGAAAGAAACAGAAAAGGAGGGAAGAGTGACAAGTGTGATGAGGTAGAAAAACAAAGGATCCCATTAGAGGGAAACAAAGATAAGGTGCAGATGAGGGAAACAAAGCAAATCTCAGAAAAGAGGTGATGTGAGGATGAATTTTGAGCTTGTTGTGCTTGGGAAAAAGCCTTAACCTTCAAAATTGTGTGGAACAGAAAGTGGGGAGTGGAAAGTCAAGATCAGCTCTGATTCTGCTAGMGAGAGGAAGTAGAGGGGAGATCTTATTGCTATCTACATCTTCCTTGTGAGGGGAAGCAGAGGGGTAGGCGCTGATCTCTCCTCTGGCAATGGCCTGAAGTTGTGTCATGGGAGGTTTTGGGTTTTGTCAGGAAAARGTTCTTCCCCCAGWGGGTGTTTGGGCACTGGAACAGCTCCCCAGGGCAGTGGTCACAGTGCCAGCYTGATGGAGTTCAAGAGTGCTTGGAGGGTGCCCTCAGGCACATGATGGGACTCTTGGGGTGTCCTGTGCTGGACCAGGAGCTGGACTTGGACAATCCCTGTGTGGCCCTTCCAACTCAAGATATTCTATGATGCTGCTACAAAAGGCCCTGTCTTTTGAGGTGAGAGTGGTGGACATGAAGGAGCAGGGTCTTGTCCCACTTACTACATCTCAGTGTCCATCCCAGTAACCAGAGCCACAGATCAGTTCAGACAGGGATGACAAGAAGTCCTTTCAGAGTAAAAGCAGAGGCGTTGTGCCACAAAGGTATCCCTCAAGGAAATAAARCRTTGTGACAGGCCTGAACCTTTCAGTGTAGCCTGGAAGAGTGCTCTAGTGGGCCCTTGAGGGATGATCACACTCAAGAGCCATGGATATAACTAGGCACTCAGCCTTCTACAAGCTGAGACAGTCTGAATGGCATGTTCTAGATGTGAGTAATGTAGCCAGAGCACTTGAGCTCGTGTGGAAGGCTAGAAAGCTGCACTGAAGTGACTGACTCTCACATCCAGCAGGGATGATGTGCTGCCTCTTCAGATAAGCCTTCTTTCCCCTCCACTCAAAGCCTGGGGGCAGTGCAGAGTGTCCTGGAGCTGCTGCTCAGAGAAGCTGGCTGTGCCCTGCTGGGTGAGTGGGAGATAAGGGGGAGCAGTGCAGACAGGGGCTGGAGCCTTCTCCAGCTGCAGTGTCCCCTCCAGGCTCAGCTTCCTGGGCGCTGCCGCACTCTCTGCACCGTCCTATGGGAACCTCTGGCTCCTGACAATCCTTTCTGGCCAGGTTTTTCTCTGGAAGCTGGAATGCTCTCTGGGAAGAGAGGGAGATGCCCCAGCCTGTCAGAGTGGCATTGCTGCATGTGAATTTCTGGAATGGCTAGGCTCCCTTTATGCTCTTCATAGAGTTGGGATTTTTTTTTTTAAACTCCTGAGAAAGGATCCAGCTTTGAAATTTTCCCTGGTTATGAAGATGTGCAAGTTTTCCTTCATGTTTCCAGCATCTGACTTCAACAAAAGTCCCCTAAGGTTTTCTGGTTACAAATTGGACTTCTGTGAATAATGGTGACTCAAATATTCCAAAGCAATGTTAAAATTCCCTAAATCCATCAAAGTGCTGCAGCTAGGTCCATGCAACTAGCTTCAGAAAGCCACGTGAAAATGCAAATGTTTGCTTTCTCAACCAGAACTGAAAAATACTAAGCATTTCTAAAGGAGAAACAGAACAGTATGTTCTACTTTCCTTATGTATTTTATAAAAAATGCATATATAAAAATGAATATAAATTCTTTTAGGAGAAATTGTTTCATAAAAGAAACATGAGTTTGCTTTGGCAAAGATGCTTATGATTTATGGTTCATTCTGTAAACTTGGCCAAACAATTTCCTTCTCCTTTATGATTGGAGAGCAGAGCTGTCGGGGGCAGGGAGTTACAGGATGGCATCTGTTCTTAGAGCAAGAGAGTTATGTTTATTCATGATTAGTTTATGCAGAAAATGCATCAAAGAGTTTATTTGAATTTTTGATAAATTTGCCTTGTAGAAAAGAAATATTTTTCTTAATTGGACCTTATAGGAAAAAATCCCAGTAATGGCAAATGCAAATGAGAAATAATCTGAATTTAAAGAGGCTTTTTTTTTCAGAACCACTAGTGCTCAAAGTAGGGTGAGGCCACTGTCTTTGCACTTTTTAATAAAATTGTGGCTTTTCTTCTCCCCTTCATTTCCATATGCATATTCCATGGTAGTACAGTAGCAGTTTAACATGTAGCTTCTTCATGTATCTTTACTGAAAGCAGGAGATAAGTTTATCAGTATCATACGCAGTAGCCTTCTTTCCCTGCTTGCTTTTTAGTATTGAATGAGGTTTTATAAAGTGCCACCAACCATGCCAATTTTCCATATTTTTCACTCTATGTAAATTTTTGCAGAGAGGTAGAGAGAGCAAGTGAAAGATTGACACTGGTATCTCCTGAAATGTTCCCTGGTTTTTTTAAGCAGCTCAATTTTCCTATAGCATTGCCAAAAACCTAACAGATGATGTTTTCAGGATCAGAGACAAGAGATTGAAATGTTGCTAATGTCTGTAGCACTTAAGTCATAGAATTCTGTAAAGAAATGTGCCATGATTGATCTGATTAATCTTTTAGATGGGTGGTGAGAGAGAAAGAAGCTTCTCCACCGTGCGGAATTTTGATATTTATATAACTGCTTTTTAGAGGCTGAGCTTGGGTGTCCTTGTAATATCCTGACACGGGTGACTTGTACTCGGCAATTCCAGCGGAATTGAGTGCTCTGCGTCAGAAAGGAAAAGTTTTCTGTCTGCCTGTAATAGAAACATTTTTTACAATTCTCTCTCAGGAGCAGAGTCCTGTGGGATCCTTTAGGGAATGCAAAGCAGTGTGGCACTCGGGCATGTTGTCACTGTGCAGAACCTGTTCCCCTTGCTGCAAGAGGGTTCTCCACCTCAACCCAAATTGAGGGTTTCTGGCCAAAAAGCTTCAGGTTATATTTCATYATTCTCAAGATTAGCTGGAATTTCGGATGAACACGTATGCTGTAGCTGAGCTGGAGAAACTGTCATGCAACTGGCATTTACCCTCCCATCCTGATCTGCAGCAGATTTGTGAGTCAGCCTTCACTCAGTCTAGCAAAGCTGCAAGAGCTGGYGTTTGTGCTGAAGGATTCCAGTCCTTCCCCAGCTTCTCGTGGCTGTGCTGATGAGGAGAGCAGGGGCACCTGGTTCTGGTTCCACCAGTCGGGACACAATTGCTACAGAAATCCTGGTTTCACTTTGAAACTCACATGAGCAATTACCTGCTGGTTATCTCACGCAGAATTGGGTCTTTGCAGCCCTACCTTTCAGCTTCAAAGGTGCAATACTCGATAAATGGAGCTAAAGACATTTTCCTTTTTATGTCAATTCTTGTAAGTTCTCAGTCTCTCTGGCAGGAAGCAGAGGGCAGTATTAATGTGTCTGTGTAGAGACATATGCACACAATTCATTGTTTCTTTAGCAAGGGCACAGAGCTTTAGCAAGGAAGTAAAAAAGCTAACACTGCAACCAAGGAGAACAACTGGTCAGGCATTGCAATAACATAGTTTTATTTTGGGAGGAAACAGACTTAGAAAAAAGATAATTCTGTTGTTCTCTAAACTAGTCAAAGAGCAAAAACTTATTTTTCGCCAAAATGCAGAAAATTCAAAGCATTAAATCAAGTCTATTTGGTCTTCTCTCTTCAGGAACCTGCTAAGTGAACACCCAGAACAATGTGTGTGAATAATAGGCTTCTATATGGATTGTGTTCCAACTGTATTTCTTCAGTGCCTGTAATGCCACACAGAACTTAAAGAACATTTATTGTTACAATTAATTATATCATGTTGGAATAAATAATTTCCTAAACATACACTCTGTCATGGTGGCCACTGATAGAGAATTTAATTTGAAACTCAGCTCTTGGCTTCTGAAAATCAGCTTTAACTAAATTGTCGCAGTCATTACATGTTGTAAAGCCTCTATATTTCACACTTCATTTTCTATCCAAATGGATGACAGCCTACTTCAAAGGGAAAGAAGTAAACCTGTGGTCAGAGTGTTCACCTGAGCAGCATGCTCTCCCTAGATCCCGTGTCTGGCAGTTGCACGCATTCTGAATTCCTGCAGGTTCACAATTTAATTGGTCAAAAATCAAAGGGTGTCCAGTTGAACTTGACCTTATAACAGGGTCAGAGATTGGGGGCAGTGTTTGATGCTCCRCCTTTCCTGACATTTCACTGTTGCACAAAAATGGCAAAGATGTTTCAATGAACTTCCCAGGCTGGAAATGTTAACCCCAAATGTTCAGAGCCTGTGACCATGAAGTTTATATGGAAGAGAGACAGTTTTATAGCCCTATTTGTGGGCTTAGTATTGCTATTTTATAAGTGAAAATAATGTACTAATTTCTACCTTTTCACAGTCTGTAACATCAACCCAAGTACTCAGATCCTCATCCAGCCACTGTTTATGGTATCAGYGCGTAAGACTTTGCCACAATAAACATAAAAATATTTCAAACTGCTGTGGCAGGATCTACMTGACCCTCAACATTGTCTTTTTCATGGCCAGTCTAGAAGGACTGGTGATGTTCCTTGTAACACACATGTCTGTGGGCTGCAGTCCCTGGGTACTTCCTCTGATTTTTTTGTTTATGTGGAGATTATTGAGAGAAATGCTTGCAGACAGAAGCTGGGAAGTCTTTGAAAGAAGACCAAAAACAGAGTTGGTATGAATCTGAATGGAAAATTAAGGTTTGTTTGGTACCTAATTGCTTTGGAAAGTTTGCTTTAAGTCACATCTTTAAAAAAACCCCAATTTTTTGGGTATATCGTGTTTGTGTATGAAATGAAGTTGGTGTGACAGAGGGCAGGGGCTCCAAACTCTTTCCTCTTTGCTCTCCTCTCTTTCCTACTTTCTTGGGCAGTCTGGTCTAAAGTGAGCAGAAGGGAATCGCCAGTCCTTGMTGAGGTTTGAAGGAACAGTGGGCTCTGGCCCACTGTCCTGCTGCCTTTGCTGGTCCTGCCAGCTGAGAGGGAATGCAGCAGCAATGTYTGCCAGTGCTCGCATCCAGCGAGGCAGCACTGTGGGATTGCGCTGGCCKGTCTTCGTTTCAGCTCATGAAATATTTGTGTCAGCACACAGGGTGTGCAGCTCACAGAGARGGAGATGCCCTGTTGCTGTTGGAGATGTGTATAATGGCCATACAGATTAAATTTGTATGGGCACCCAAAAGCTCTCTTCATTTTTACTTTTTTTCTTGAGCCAAACTCAATATCTGGGGCTGYGTCACAACAGATAGCAATGCTTGGGGACCTCAGTGTCATGTGCAAGTAATAAGAGCATTGTCACTCTTTATCTGACCAGAGATTGATAGTTCAATACCTTTCAACTTGACTGGGAAGGTAAGGTGCAAGGACTTTTAAAGACTRCTTTCATCAGGGGACTGATTTGGGCTGGTATTTGTGACACTGGTAATGTGGAAATGCCTGCTTTTAAAAGCATTTGTGTTTAGATAGGACCTATTTGCTTTCCTTTTGGGAAAAAAACCCAAAGGAGATACAGCTAAATGATCAGAAAATGAATGTTATGGTGGAAAATAGAATACTTAGTACTGTTAATCATTGTTCATGCTAAAAGCAGTAATGTACATTTTTTTGACTATGTGCCACAGGAATAAATTTTAAATATCACTTCTTTATAGGAAAAAACATGTTAATTTAAAAAATTCTAATTTTCTACTCAGATTTACAGTCCCTTCTCCTTTGCTCCTCGTTCAGATTACTCATGCAAAACCTGAGGCGTTACACAATAACAAATGCTGGGTCGTCCTTTACTTGTTTCTTGTCCATATTTGTATCCAACACATTTGGTCATTTTCAAGTTATAACTCTGTTATTTGGCATAGCTTTCAAAAATCTAACCAGCTGTGGGATGGAAATTGCACGGTACAAAGTTGTGCTCTCATGTAAACCCCCATTTCCCACTGGCTGCCCATTGCACAAACAGGTTTGTAAACCTGGCATGGCCCAATATCATTATTCTGTAGCAGGTGTCAGTTGGGAGTTTTTTTATATTTCAGGATCCCTTGACCTTTCTTTTGGGCACACGTACAGTGTGTTAATGATGAGCAATGTCCACACATCAGCACTAATTCAAACTTGAGCTCTTCCAGAGTTTGAAATATGCATGGATAAAGTCTGTGCAGATGGTCCTGAATTTTAATACAGAAAAGTCACACTAAAACAAAGTTAACTTTTAAAATTCTGCAATAAATCACAAAAAGCTGAATATGATCTTCTGGATGTCTTAATTAGATGAATTTCTTTCACTTAATCAGACATTCAAAGTCAAAGGGACAAAAGACACAGCTTTTTTTAGTCACTAAATCCTGAATAATGGCTTAGTGGTCAGAAGAGCTGATCAAATTACTTGCTGCCGTTCATGTTGATATTTGGTTGTACTGTTTTTTTGATTAAGTTGGAAATCATTGTTTCAATTTTTTTTATAAGACTGAATCAAGAATACACTTCATCAGGAATTGTAGTGATAGGACCAGGAATAATGAGTTCAAAGCGAAAGAATGGAAATTTAGATTAGATTTATGGAAGAAATTCTTTGCTGTGAGGGTGTTGAAGCACTGGGAGAGTTGCCCAGAGAAACTGTGGATGCCCCATCCCTGCTCAAGGCCAGGTTGGATGGGGCTTTGAGCAACCTGGTTTAATGGGAGATGTTCCTTTCCAGGACAAGGGAGCTGGAATTGGATTATCTTTTAAGGTCCCTTCCAATGCAAACCTTTTTATGATTCTATAATTCCTAACAGCTGTATTTCCAGGCTTGCTGCCATCCAAGAATTTGGCATCATGGCCATCTGCACACAAATGCATCTAAGGAGTGGTTAGTTTGCAATCTGACCTTCAAAGAGGGGTAAATAGCATGAACCAAGATGCTCCCCACATCCCAATTTTTAGGTATCCAGCAGTAAGAAGGGCAGGGGTTGAGGATCCTGAGTATGGTTTGGGCTCAGAGAGGGGCACTGCACCCTTTGTGTGCTGTTCAGAGCTCAGCCCTGTGGGTGTCCCAGCTCACACAGAGGCTGCCAACCTGACTCTCAAGGACTCCTGCCTACCACAGGCACATGGCACTTGTAAAAAACTTCACATATGGCTAAATTAACAGGATTTTCTAATGAGGAAATTAGCAAATGTCCAACTCCTTGAGGGTTATCTCTATGCTGRGTTCCCACATTTTTTCTCCCAATCTTAAAAATGTTCCATTTTGTTCTAAAAAAAGTGATTTGTTCTGGCAGCCTCTCCAGATTTTTCTGGCTTTATTGAAAACAGCTGTGACATTTTTGCTGAAGTGGGATGTCTTTGGTTCTGTGTGTTTGGTTTTTTGTTTTTTAATTAAGCCAGAGGTAGAGCTGGAGCACGGAAACATCAGTTGCAACTGTAAACAAAGTTTTTMGAGAACGAGGAGGAACACGGAGCCTGAGAGCGAAGATTTACAATGGGGAAGTATTAGGATTGACTCTAGGTGTCACTGTGAGCTATGCCTGTAATTCTGCAGCTCCATTTCCACTTTTATTCAGTGACCCCCACTTTCCAGCCTTCTTCCTCYTCTCTGTTTCTCCCATGCCTCCCTCTCTCACTCTGTAACACACACGTGCATGCAGAAAAGTCTCTGACAAATAATAGCTGGAAGCAAGGAAATTACTGTGATCATTAGAGAACATGGCATTGATACAAATTAATAGATATTTAATAAAAAATGCTGGTTAACCAAGTAGTTATGATGCGTGACATCTCATTTATGTGAAGTCCTGGAAAGAAAATGAGTTAAAAAAACATAGCTGGGCTTTMTTTTGCCCATTTCAATACTTCTACAGGTAAAAGCAGAAAGCAAACACCAGCAAACAAGATACTCTCCCAGTTTTGTTGATTTATATTGGGCAAGGCTGGATCATTTTAGGCATTACAGGCTTGATTGCTGGCACAAGGGGTTCTGGCAGATTTTGAAACTGTACCCACCCACCTACCCATAAAATCAACCTCTATCCCTTAATGTTTTCTGTTCACTAATACTTAGTGAACTTCTCAATTTATAATTTGGAACGCTTTCCTATRAGATCCACTTAGAGAATACTAACTAGTGACACACAGCAACATCATTAAACACTTTAGTGCCTCGGGGTAACAGACTACAATGCATCCTGCAAAGTAGCACTTGGAGGCTGTATGAACATATTCTGTCACCTTGCAATCTCTCATAGCATAGCCCTGGGAATGTGCAGGGAGATAACACACAGTGGAATAGAACAAAGTCTGCTGGAGTCACACTCTCCTTAACGTGAGGAATTATCAAGATGCCGAGCGCTTCCCGGTTAGGTCCCAAACAGATGAACTTCTGCAAATGAGCAAATTTAAATGCCTGCTTATCACACATAGGCAGAACGCTGTTTTTGTGGTGCTACTGAGAGTCTGATGTTACTTTTAAGTGACTTTGTGCAGTGATCAGTACTTTGGGTCCTMATTAGTAAAAGTAGTTGCTGCCTTAGATTTAAATCATAAACAGAAAAATAGGTCATCTAATATTTTAATTCATCCCTCCGCCAACCTGGAATTATTCCTTGCTGTACATAATCTAATTTTTTTCCTGCATTGCTCTAAATTTCCTAAGCAACAGTTTGCATGATTTCATGGTTTTTTCTTTGGAGYTTGCTTTTATTACTGAAATTTAGTAGGGTTCTTCTGAACGACAAGAGAAATTTTTAAAGTTGATTCATGAAACTCCATCTCCTCTTTAATTTGGGTTCTTCTGACAGTGCTGAATCTTGCATTTTTGTAGCATCCCATGGGAAAGGGAAGGCTGCAAAGTACAGTTTTWCCCGGTGCATGTTGCTTGTTGCTAGATGGAACTTGTGAACCATCTCTCCTTGGTTTTCATCCTCACCTTGCGCTGCTCTGCTCGCAGAACATTCAGTATGGTGATGAGTCCAAGATGCACCCTGCCTCTAATCCAGTCCCTCATGGCTGCTGTGATTATCCACTCCCTATAAAATTACTCCTGGACAATGTCATCAGTGTAGCCTCACCTCTGAACGGACCAGCCCTTTTTTCTTTCTCTTTTGTTTTTTTTTCCCCTTTTTTAATCGGGATTAAGCAGTCAGATGTGATGACACTTCACACAAGCRCAGTTGTTTGAAAACATGCTGTCCTTTCAGTCACAGTAAGTGACAGTGTGCACAGTGTGCACTCTGCTGACGCCATGGCTGCCTTTGATGCCTGCTCTGACTTGCTTTAAGATAAATAGTTCAGAGGAAAATTCTTTACAGTAGCAAACTACTTTTGCCAAACGTTTAGCTCTATATAGTTCTTTTTTTGACTCTTACTTTTTTCTTTTAAAAGGAAAATATAACAGGGATTAAACTGGGGGAGAGCTGAGGAGCCATTTCCTAGGATGAGTATTTTTTTACTGGGGACAAGCTTAAATTCTTGTATATTTAGAGCAAAGGAGTGGGTGTGAGGAATGAGTCTAAGCTCCTTGCTCCCATCTCCATGCCCAGTTTTTCTCTCATGGATATTGTCGAGGCTTGAGTGGGAGTTTGGGATTTTTCAGTATGTGGGAGACAGCTAGTGGCAAAAGAAGTGGAGCTGAGTAAACCCCACATGAGTGCATCTCTGGTTTCCTCCCTCRTGCTGTGCTTCGGCTGATGGGATGCTGGAGGTGAGCCCTGCAGAGGGCGTGACCGGGAAGGGACGGCAGCACCCACCTGTGGTGGGGCCTTRTAGGGGCTTCCTTTGCCATGGAGTGGTCAAAGTGACCAGTGGCTGAGATACCCCAGGGGCTGGGCTCTGTGGGCTGCAGGGGACAGGCAGGGAGCAGGGACAGAGCACCTCAGAAGGTCACTCCTGCTCCACCTCTGCTCTGCGCAGTCACTGTCCCTGGGATCAGGGGGACAGATGCCAAAGGCTGGGGCAGTGCTTGCTGTGCCCACACTGAACACTCACTACCAGACTAGAACAGGAGGAAACATCCCATCCCCTTCAATAKCTGTGAGTCCTGAAGTGTCAAGAAAGAGCTGACACATATTGCAGGAGGGATGTAAAGGTGGAGAAGTTCTCTGCAGGTCTGGTGGAGTCTTGTGTGACTTTTTGTTTGCTGTCTCCGGAGAGTTTAGGGATGAGGAGCGTTTCCAGCAGTGAAAAAGGAGAAGAAGAATCTTAATGGAAAATGTTCTTAGTCATAGCTAAAATTTTCACTAAGTGGTTTTTTTTTCCCTTTTTTTTCTTTTCTGTAACATTTTCTGGTGCTGACTGCAAGTCATGCAGTATTTAAATTCTCTTCATCTCAGATGATTCACTGAAGGTCAGGACTCCTGAAGTAATATTTTCTTACTTATCTTCACCTAATCAATCATGTCACATATAAAAAGTCCAAGCAGTTGTATCAGTGCTTTAGGACAATGTAACAATATTACACCAATCAAAATAAGCCAATTGCATACTAGAAATTATTTTAAAGTGATATGGCAAAAAAAATTACGCACAAGCTGCCAAATAAAGCTGAGAAAATAACACTCATTGGTCATTACATTGTGGAGGAAGTTGTGGGGTTTTTTTCTTCTTCTAGGATATTTAACTGCTTGGCTTCTAATATTTCTTTTACTGTTTGCTTTTGCCTGGCAGGAATGTGATAAAATTATGCAAAGCTATGATTCACATAGAACAAATACAGATTGCAAACTATATAATGTTGTCCTGGCCTGCTGTTTATAAAGCAATGAATATGCCTGCTAACTCTGTATGCTGATGATTTTTTGCAGCCAGGTTTATAACTGGATGAATGACCTTTACTTTTTCTAATTATTATTTTACACAAGCAAATAATTTACCTTTATAATCATAAGCAATCATCAAGAGAGACCCTTGGCAGGTTTAGGCATATTGTACTTTTCATATGGTTCAGTAAATAGCCTTTTTCTGGTTCTGATGTGGTTTCTATGCCTTGTGTGTTGCTCTACACAGAAATAGTGTGAATTTAAACTTAAGGCAAATTATCTCAATTGTATATACATGAATTTGAATAAAACCATGGGCTTTCCTCATTGTGCAGTCAAGCCTGTTGGGTAAATGGCCTAACAGCTCTGGTACAGTCTCTGCTCAAGAGAAAGACTTTTCTCAGCAGAGTAAACAGTGGGGTCAGCTTCACACAGAGTCTTAGGGCTTGGAGAAAATCTGATTGTTTCGTGGTCAGTGTGCCCAGAAGGGCACTGTCACCAGTGGCCAGTTGCTGAGCCACAACCAGTTCAGCAGAAGCATGTAAAAAGCTGGCTCAGTTTCTTCACTGTTTGAGTCTCTCTGAGCACCTCAAGGGTCAGACACTGTTTTAAAGCACTCACAATAGAATGGCAGTGACTGAATTGCTGACAGCATAGCATGCAGTCTTGCTCAAGAAGTGTAGCATTAGTCCAGAGGCAACGTGGGGTAGTTCAGAGGCACCTGAGCTGTTTCAGCAATAACACTGAACTTTCATGCTTCAGCTCTTTCTGATACAGCTGCTTGTTTCACAAACAGGTGTCTGAAACTGCTGTGAAAGTCACTTCACCTGCAGACTGAGCAAAAGTCTACTGACTTTTCATATAATGGTGCAGTGTCAAGTAATAATGTGCACATTTTGTCTCTTGGGAATTGCAGCTTGGGAGCCTGTTGTCTGTGAAAATGAGAAGAGACCCATGCTTTGAGGGAGCTGGCAAAGAAACCTGCTGGAGGCTGCCCTTCGTTTCTCTCTGTTTTCCCTCTATTGCCAGTTGTGCAGCAGAGGGACTAATTCTGCTATGTGTGTTACAGGATTTTTCCCGTTTCTTTTCCATCTCAGGAACCAATTAATTGGGTGGGGGTTTTTTTGTTGTTTTTTGTTGGTTTGGTTTGTTTGTTTGGAGTTTTTTCTCCAATTTCTGTGAATTCACAGAAATGCCACAAACCCCATTCTTCCTGCAGAATCTGCCGCTGCTCTGCATTGCTGCATAAGAGTGACTATAATAGCCATGTGACACGTTGACAAGAGTAATTATACCCAGAGGAGTTGGTAATTTATGTTGGGTAGCAGGTGGTATCATTTCCTGGTTATTCTGTACCCTAAGTTGTTATTATCTATGGCCATCAGCAGCTGGAGTGACACCTACAGAGGAGCCCTCGGAGCTCGCAGCAGGAGACAGAGCTCTTCCATTTGGCTGCAGGTGGAAGGGTTCCCTCCACCCCTCACACTGAGTGCAGCACAACCTTTGATAAGGTGGTGGGCAAGGCCAGGCATGACTCATCTCATTGACTCTCCCCTCTTGTGCATGACTTTTTAACAGGTTATGCTTGACAGAGAATGTGTTGCTGCTTCCTTTTGGCTGCCATCATTATGCCCCTGACTCACTCATATATAACAGGCCACCTAAATAGCTGCTGTCCCTAAGGGAAGATTTCTTACCACAATATTTCTTTGGTTTGGCAAGTGACTTCACTGCTCATTTCTGAGATGAGCACCCCATTGTTTTGGGAGTTTTATTATACACATATAATTAGGGGCAGAGTCTTCCTYGGACAAGATTTTGTCCTTAGAGGAAAAGAAAGAGAGGCAGATGGAAAATGGATGTGATGCAGAGGTAAGAATAAGTAAATTACCAATGAAGGTCAGGCTGAGGATCTGTGACAGAGCAAGGAGTTGATCAGGTTCTTGGAAAGGCCAAATACAATGGCCCCATGACCCACTCATCTGTACTTTCCTCTCCCCCCCACTTTTTTTTTAATCCCCAAGCCTGTTGTGTTGCTTTGTTTTCTTTAGAATTCTCATGAACTCTTATATTCCAGCTCAAGCAATTCATCACTGTCCTAAAACCATGGTACAATCTCTTCAGTCTTGTGAAACTCTCTGGACACCTGAGCACATGTTRAAAATCTAGGGTGTTTTCAGCTCCTTTCGTTTCCAGTTTTTAACATTCTCACCTCATTTCTTCCACTTCTTCAATCCCTAATCCTTGAGATTCTCACTTTTTCCTTCTTCCTTCCCTTACCAGCCTGGGTAATACTGACTTTTTCCTTGTAACTGATGTCATGAACTTGTTTTATCTCTTCTCAGATCCCTTTCCCCTGTGTCCTTCTGTTCATTTTTTAAACATCATCTTCTCAACTGCCTCAAAATGTGACCACTGTTTATATCATTGACTTATTTCACCAAGCAAGCTCAACATCTGAGGTCCTGCAGGTTTTTTCTAAACCTGTTTACTTATTTGGAATCAACTAGCAGAGTTTCCTTGGTCACAGGTCCAGGCCCACATGTGTGATCCTGACTAGAAGGCACTTATAGGATCTGTCCTCCTGTCTGATTTCTGTCCTGGGAACATCTCCTGTGTAGGGATAGCTGAGGCGGCTCCAAACAAGAGCACTCTCTTGGTGCTGCAGCTCTGCCAGGCACCACATATACATGGCTGGAGTGCTTCAGGTACCCTCTAGGTGAGACTGMAGATGCCTTAGGTAGTTGCAAAAGCTTTACCCTACCCTTGGATTCTTGAMATTTACCTTTTATAGCTGTCATGATCCTTGAGGTGATCCTTCTTCTAATCCATGGGCTAGAAATATTGCTGAATGGGTTATATATTTCATAAGGGTTTTTGAAGATTTTTTTTTTGGTAGAAGTGGGGTTTTGTGGATTTTTTTTTGCCTTAGAGAAATGATACTGTGTTCAAAGATAATGGCAAAGAGGTCACAGTACTTGTCATGGATACCTTTACTTTTTTCCTTTGCAGTGAGAAGGTAATGTCATTAGAGCATTCWCTGTATTCCTCTGGCTAGGACACAGAATGCTTAGTTTAGTATCATCTTTTCTCCTGATGTTAGTTAATTGCCAGTAAATCAGTGTCTGGTACATAATTACCTAGGGCCTGACATCCTGAGTGCTCTCAAAGCATTTTACAAAGAGTGCTCTAGGACAAGAATATGGGACACCAATAACTCACCAGGAGCACAAGAAAAGTTGTGGCCACTGGGAATGATGCTTCCCCCGTGTAGGAAGACAGGGTGGTGGGGTTCATGTCCTGCTCTTAAAAACAGTGCCTTAGTCTTTGTTATGACCATGTGTGTTCTTGGGATTTTAGTGTCATGTGTCACTGAGTAGAGCCAGGAGAATAATCCATGGCTGGTCATTGCCAGGTTTGCCACAAGGGTGAGGTGGATCCTGTGGATGTGCCTATGCATCTTCAGTTGTGCTGCAGAAAATGGGTTTCATACAGAAATATCATCCAGAGTGGGCTGGRCCATCTTTAGGACTGGAGAACTGAAAATAGGTTTTAATTTATATGAAGTGCACAAGGACAAATGTAATTTTTTTCCTGTTAGGCCCATCAAGTGTCACTGCCAAAGAAAAACGAAACCCATAGAGATTTCACAGGACATAACCAGGTGAAATTGCCATGCAAAAACCAAATTGATCTATTGATGATAAGAAAGTGTAAGGGTAATTTTAGGAGTCCCAGGTATAATTCTGGGCATTTGTGTTAAAAACAAAACATAGAGATGCGATGAGGAACCTGATTTTTTATCTCAGGAGAATGAAAAAGTTTTCTTGGAGGAAATAACAGAATCTGATTACTTAGCTTAGGAAATTAAAACCCATGCAGATTTTAATGACTAAAATAAAGGAGGCAGGGAAATAATTAGTAATAGAGGTGGCTGTAAGTAAATGTGGACCCAAATGATAAAAAAACCATGAGATGAGCATGTTTCTTGAATATCTTGCCTAAAGATTTTCCCTGGTAAGATGGTAGTGGCAAACAATGAGCCAATTTTGAAAGTTGCAAAGTTTCATATGAATTTGCTGCTGCTACTGGAAGCTCAACTCAACATCCCAAGAGAAGCCATTCATTTCTGCATTCTAGTACCATAAACAATTTTACCTTAATTTAAGAAATTCATATTTCAGCACTTTTTATTTTCGGGTGGGTTTTTTTTTTTTAGTGGATTGAACAATGATCTTGAATTCTAGCATCACTTTAAGAGTTTTCAAGAGCTTTTCTCCCTTCTGAGGTTCCCCAATTTACCAGCAGTAGCTGAATGAGCCATTTGGTTCTGTCTCATATTCTGCTCTACTTTTCWCATCAGGAGTACTAATTTGTGTCCTAGAGTCAGTGAAGGCAGCCTGAGCACTTACTGATGTACAGCTCCCCACGGGGACCTCTGGTACCCCACCTAGCTGAATTCAGCTGCTATTTGTTTTTCAGCTTACATTTTTCAAAATTTGATAAAACCTGAGGGAATTAGTTGCCTAATTCTTGCAGAATTACAATGTGAGTTGGATGAATAATTTCCTCAGACTTGTGTGAGAATCTAAGATTGTTATTCTAATATTATTCRTACTGCTGCATGTGTTTTCAGAGCTAAAATTCTGCAATAAATAAGCTCCTGGGATCACATTAATTACAAGAATATTCACTTACAGAGTCATTTGTAAACACAACTCATACCTGGATTAGGTTGTGTGATTTTTTTTAAAAAGTAAGACTGAATATTAAGAAGCTGAACACACTGGCTTACATAACAGCTACACATCCTACAGCAGCTGTAATTTGCATAGCACTGAACTTTAAATGGGAGAAGACAAGAGCTCAGACAAAGGACGTATTTTGAAGTTTCAGAGCCTGATTCTGTAAATTGGTCAAATAAAGGTGAATGCTATTTATCATAAAGCACACTAAATTTCTGTCAGGTTTTTCCCCAATTAATGGTTCTTCAACCTTACAAATGAGAATAAGAAGTGTGTATGTCAAGGGAATCATATTCCCTTAACAGAAAGGGAACAGATGCCTAACCTGTAAGTTTGCATATCTGTTTTCTAGCTGTGTGACTTGCCAGTTCTAGGGTCAAAGCAGAGCCCTAACTAGTGGGAATGGAATGCCAAAGGAAGGTAAAAAGGTAAAAGAAAGAGATGAAATCAATAAGAAAGGGTTCAAAACATATGTCTGATKAGTTCTTTCTCACAGATAACATTGCCAAAGAATAAAACTGAGCTGGAGGGTAACATGCTRCCTTTCTGTCCAGTCAGTTCACGAGAAAAGACTATATTTGATTCAAAGCTCTGTGGAGGCGTCTGAGAGATGCTGTTTTCCATGATGTGCAAGAAATTCTGAAGGAACTAAAATACTTTTAGTTAGCTAGATTATGCTGCATTCTTCTCATTAAAAAGGGGAATTTTGCAGAATCTGATAGCCTCTGTCTTTGACTTTTCTGGAGATTCCACATCATTTCGTGTGAAAATAGTCCTGGTCTCTTTAAGGGAGGATAAAACAGTGGATAAATTGCCACCATGTGCTAAGAAGCTTTGGGATAAAGCCTTATTCCCCAAATGAGAATTGCTAACAGGAATTCCAAAAGGATTATTACAGCCCTTTGCTTCCCACATTTTTTTGGGTGGTCAAATCTTTGCTGGTTCATGTAGCTTATAAGCATTCAAAAAGGCCTGTTGTAAAACGTTCATCACTTAAGTCACATTATTGCTATCACCTGATAGCATTTTCAAGTCTAGAAAGTACAACAGCTTTGTTCTGGATTGGGTAAGAGGGTGATTAGTTTTACAACTGGAATTYTTCCTWCTGAATTTGGGGKGTTTGTGCAAGCAACCTACTTGAGRTCTCCTGGTGTCACTGCAGAGAGAGAYACTTGGAAAGCAGCATKCATATTGCCTGTATAAGTGCTGCWTTCAAGAAGAATTACTTTTGGTGCTCTTCAGAAAATTAGGTTAAAGTAGACACTTTCAGAAGGTTGGAGTCAGGCAAGAAAAGTCTGTCACTTCCAGGCTATTCCTTGGAGACCCAGAGGATGGGGGCCAGGGAGTACCCACCTCATAGATCCACTTGCTGGATATAACCTTGATATATCTCTCCTTTATTGAAGAAAATTCACTATCCAGACTCAACTTGACTTATGAATAAATCCAAGACTTACATATCCTTGGATTTTTTTTTTTTTTTGGTCTCAGTCCTTTATTCTGCACAGAACTCTGCTTCTCAGAGTAAAAGGTTAATGAACTTTGGGTCTGGGCTGACCCAGGATCAGAGCAGCAGGTTTTTTTTCCTCGACTGCAGCGGGAGGTGAATTCAGGGCCTGTTTGAAAATCTGGCTTTACATGCAGCTCAGGTTTAGACAGGGGAACCTTGTGTAGTGCAAGTCCTCTGTGAAATTAGGTGACTCTATGTTGAAAGAGGCAATTTTTTGATTAAAAGAAAAAAAATCTGATAAAAGCATGTGTTTGTTTTTGGAGAACAGCACGACAACGTGTATCKTTTTTATCTGTCAACAGCCATCACCTTGTCAGAGTTTGGCTGCTGTTGATTTATTACAACCTATGTGAATGTATAATTGGTAGGCTGGTCCTCAGATCTGTGAAGGAGAGGCACAAATTTGGAAGCMAGATGTCCCATGGTAATGCACTAAAAGAGAGAGATAATCACCAAAGAGCTGAGGAGCCCTTCGACTCATTACTCTTACATCCTCTCTTAGCCTTAAGATTTATCAGTGTTTGTAATGAAAGCATCTAAAATGGAAACAACTTATTAACTTCTCTAAAGGCACCATCTTCCACTCCCCACAAATAAATCTTTTATCAGGATCTGCCCTGCAGGAGTCCCAGCCTTTTAGTCAGAAATCGGGGGGAATTCACTGAGGAACACTATTTAGCAATGCTGTCCCAATGCCCAGAATGACCTTGACAAAGAGAAAAGACTTTGGAGGTAGAAATTTCCTGGCAAAATACTGCATGCAAGGAAGTATTACTTTCACTGAGGAGTTTCRGGGATGATTCTTGGAGCTGTTTCATCAGGACTATTTCCCTGGCAGCACTGAAGGTGYGCAGACTGTGCCTGCAGAGGTGTGGTCTGCCCTTGACCTGCGCATGGCTCAGCCTTTAAGTCCAGGCATCCAAGACCACTGGATCTGAAAAATGTATCCTGCCAGAGGGAGGACAGGGCTGTAGTTCTAGCAGAGCTGGGCTCCGGCTGAGCCAAAGGAACATTAGGTTTTAAATATTGACTTGTGCTTTTAATTTGCTATTAGTCACAGTGGCTTCGGAGCATTTGGGTTTCATGAGGAGGCCGTGGCTCTKCGGAGGTGATGCCATTAACACATACCTCATTCCTGGTGTTGGAATACTGGCTGGCAGAAGGCAGGTTGCTGGAAATCTGGGGACTGCAGAGGACTTCTGTGGGGGAACACTTCTGTTGGACAGGAAGGTGGGGACAGAAAGGCAGAGCTGTAAGGCCCCTGTGTAAATTATCATTTGTCTTTTCCCTCTGATTCAGTCCTGATCTGGAGAGAGGGAGAGTGATACGTCATTAAAGGAGTCTTAGTGGGTTCACAGACCAGGTGATGTACATCCTCTATTTGCCTCAGACAACCACATGTACATCTTTCTAATGTGATTAGGCCGTCGTACAGGGCACAGATCAATTTATTATTCTGCCTGAGAGCACCATGTTCCTCTTTAAAAAATTGTTACTCCTGAAGTTGGCAATTACTTTAAAATAAATTTACCAAAGACAAAATTGTGCCTCTTGGGTCAGTAAATGACTTCCCTGTTTTTTCTTGAAGAGACAAGGTGTTTATTAAAGACCTCCTTAGTTTACTGTGTTGGGTTTTTCACTTTGAATAATTGTCCAATTAAATATAATTTGGAAGTCCATGCTAACCTACTGCTTGCATTGTATAAGTAAGAATATCTCTGAAAGATGTGCATTAATAAATCCCACTGAGCCCTATCTCTTTTAAAAAATGGTTTCCTTTGTTTAATTTTAGAATTCTTTCACAGGGCTCTAAGCCTTACATTTGGAAATGCCGCTGTTTTCACACAAATAATTTATACAGTCCATTCTTTCAGATTGTGTRGAAAACATTTTTATCATTCATTGTAAGATAGCTTATTTTAAAAATTATTTTTAACCTATTGTTTAGGTTTGGAACATGTTTTGCAGTTTAAAACTTTACAGATTCTATTTTGTTCGTGTGTGTGTGTATCTAGGGATTTCTATTCCTAATTTGCAAGGGAGAAATAATATGAAGTTAAGTGGATAAAAGAAAAGTAATTAAATATAGCAATTAGATGAAGTTCTAGAAACCCAAGATGGAATTGGTCAATAAGAGATATGTAGAAGGATAAAGAAAAATGATGTTTCCTGATATAAAATGTTCCACAGAGATATAGTCATGCCTGGCCTCTCAGTCTGAGCATGAGTCTGGCAGCAGGACCTCTCACTTTGACTCAAGCACAAAGAACATTGATGTTTCTTTATCTAGTAGGATCTAAGTCACTCTGGCTTGTTTTCTCCTGTGGATATAAGACTTTTATTCCTAATAGGAATATAATGAGTATTGATTAGCTAATCAATGTAATTAATAAAGATTTTTTTAGAACTGGGGAAATAACAAAGTGTATGGGGGAAATTTTATCTCGTTTTGTGACTCGTAAAAAAAACTGCTACAAAATTAATTTTAAAAATTATGCTGTTATAATTACACTTGTAATTATGATTGCTCTTACTGTACTAAAAATGTATTTCTGTTTTCTATAGGTAGGGAAAGACATACACTAAATTGAAATTAGGACTGAAATTAGCTGTTTACTCTGTCCTTTATATTCTGGTTGCCTTCACCCTCTAGTGAAACATAAGAAGCTGGAAAGCTTATTTGCCTTTCCTAGTCTATCAGTGCACAGAACACCTAATTAATGTTGAAGTCAGTAACACAACCTGCTCTTCCTGGAGAGTTAAGATCCAGCAACCATCCAGACACAAGAGTAAACTCCAGCCAAGWGTTTCCAGCCAAAATGGAACAGGAGTTAATTGTACTGCCCTCTTCACTGTAACACCATCCATGGGCAGGAGAGTGCATATAAATACCTGTAGAAATCTGAAGGACATCATTCAGTTCCTGCTGAGATGGGGAGCTGCCTAACTTCACTGGAATAGTGGTCAATACTGGTCGACTTTTTTATCCAATATTTAAAAAATGTAATTCTTTAGAAAGAGTGCTTGCTGATAAAATAGCTTGGCTGCATCATGGAATCAAGAAAATTTGGGATAGCAGGAGGCCAGAGGAAAGAGGCAGCAGACTTCAAAGGAGGTGGATTCCATGCCTGAAAAGTCACATTATACACCTTTTCTCCCTTTAACTACCCATGATGTCCATGCCCAAATTGGTTGTGGCATTCTGTAGGTGAAAAACAACCTGGTCAGTGCTGRACACGGTGACAAAATATGCCTTGCTCTGAAGAAGGGGCCAGTAATTACTGGTTGCTCTTATCCAAGCACTACAGAGCGGTTTTGAGAATGGGCAATGAGATAAAAAGTAGAATTTGAAAGAGTAGTTCTTTGTTTGAGGAGGATCTAAAGAAGAGGAGACATGGTAGAGAAGTAAAACAATAAGCAAAATTATCTCAAAATCAAGAGTACGAATGTTAGAGCTTCCAGATTTTTTTAAAAACCCAGAAACATAGAGACAAAAGGGGTAGCTACACCTGCTTCACCTCCTTTAATGTGCACAGAATCCCAATCACCCATATTCTGTGTTAGAATGATGTATTGATTACTTTAACTGCACTTGCCATGCAGCTACACCCTAAGTATACCCTTACTTCTGCAAGAGTTGTTTCATTTTCTAATTATTTCAATTAGAAATAATTTTTTATGCTGAGTCAGTAGAAAACAAACCAAACAGAGCTCCCCCAAAACTAAGCAGAAGGATTGGCTTAAACCATACTCTGATTACTTTTTGCAAGATGGAAGACTGACGCTTTTGGAACAAAACAGTTTCCTGACAGGCATGAGCAGCAATGGCACCCCTTAAAAGCATCCATATCAAACAGCACCTGCAAGGTTCTTCTGCATCCCCAAGACCTGGTTTCCAGCTGGGGAAAAACATGGTAGCAAGAAGTTTGTTGAAGTTATGCCATTTTGTGAAAAAGTACTGTGGTGACAAATCAGAAAATTCAGACAATTTTTTATCAATATTTTCCATCCAGCTCTTATTTGCTCAACCTCTCATGAGCAACTTTACAGAATGCAGTGCTTAGTTCATGGTTACTCAGTTAATCACCAAAACCTGCCTTTCTTCTCAATTTTCTACATAAGTATCTACTTCACAGGCTTACTGATTAGTCTGGGGTTTGCAAGAGTACATAAGCAAGACACCATATCTCTGTTTGTGCTGGAAAAGTCCTGCTTGAGCTGTTCTTACATTAATAAGTTTATCCAGGTTCTCCAAGTAAGCTTAGGTGGATTCTGACAGTACTCCTCTGAACTGAGCAGCAAGTTCCTTGCTGGAAGCAGAAAGTACTGGCTGGTGTTCCATGTCAGTGGGATGCACTGAGCAGTGCCTGAGGAGTGGCAGCAGAGTCCCAGAATGGTTGGTTGTGGGGTTGAAGGCTGGGCCATGGTAAATTGCTATTCTTGACTGTAGATCTTCACTGTCCTTCAGTGTGTTGGGTATCACAGAGGTATGTGGGAACTAATAGTGCCCAGCAGAACTTTTATCAGTGCCAGGGAGAAAGGAGCTGGAGTACAGTCTGATGCACCACTTACTTCTCCACTTCAGTGGGTATCAGCTCTTCAGGACCACTGTTGTGCCAAGCAGATAAGCAGTTTCTTTCTGGAGACGAGGCAGGTGCTTGAAATCCTGAAGATGTGTGTGGTGATAATTGTTAGTTTTTAATGACTGGGCTAGCTGACAACTTAGAAAATTCTTCAGTTTCTGAATTAGCATAGGCTGACCTAGTCTAGGATAGCTTAATGAAGAAGTGAATGGAGACAAAATTTCAGTTGTTGTTCCTTCAATTTTCAGATCCATTTGTATAAGGCACTGATATTATGTAAGGTTTGATTATAACTCAAATGATTTTATAGTAAATTTAACTTCAAGTACAGGCAGTGATTAGTAGTCAACAGATGCAGCAGTTTGCACAGCAAAGGGCCAAAGGGATGATAAAGTGATCAGAGCACCTGATGTGAGGGAGAGCTGGGGTTGCCTAACCTAAAGAAGAGAAGGCTCAAGAAGATCTTCCCAATGTGTATAAATACCTGATGAGAGGGTGTAAAGGTGACAGAGACACACCCTTCTCATGGTGCTAAATGATAGGACAAAAGCCAATGTGCATGAATAGAAATCCAAGAAAATCTATTTTCACATCAAAAGAGAACCTCTTACAGTGGGGATGGTCAGCCTCTGGCACAGGTTGCCCAGACAGGTTGCTGAGTTTCCATCCTTGGAGATGCTCAAACCCCAGCTGGAAACAGCCCTGAGTAATGTGCTCTAGTTGATTCTGCTCTGAGCAAAGCAGGAGCAGACCAGACAGTCTCTAGAGGCAGCTTCCAACCTGTTCTGTTATTCTCTTTCCTATCAAAGGTCAAGTTTCTGGTGTGTAATTCAGTACTAACTGAAACTGACTGGTGTCTTTCCATCAGTTTCAATGATCATGGTTCAGGTCAAGCATGAGAGGAAAAATAAACAATATTAGCAGAGATAAAAACTCAGACTTGGGTGCAGAAGAAGCAGACATACCAATAAAACTGAATGAACAAATAGCTGTGAAAAGGTCCAAAAAGAGATATCAAAGTGATGCTAGAGAGGAGCAGAGCTATATTTCTGTTTACAGTTCATCTCTGTTATGACAAAAAAAAGCTGGCTTCTGGATTTCTACCTATCCAATCTTTTTGGCCTCCAAGGTTTCTTCAATACCAGCCTCCATGCTAAACAATGCTTCTACTTTGCACCTGACCTGATTTTAAGCTCTTAAATTACAGCTAACATTAAAAAAGGAAGCCGAAGTTCCTCTTTTATTCAGATTTACAGTTCATTTAACAAAGCAGCTGAATATGTATTTACCATAAATAGTGTAATTGAAGGATCTGAAGCACAATTTTTATAAGGAGCAGCTGAAGCACCTGGGGTTATTTAGTCTTGAGCAAAGGAGGGTCAGGGGAGACCTTATTACTCTCCACAACTTCCTGAAAGGAGATTGTAGGCAGATAGATTTGGTCTTTTCCTCCTCATAACATGCAGTAGGACAAGAGGAAAGAGCCTCATGTTGTTCCAGGGAAGGCTTAGATTGGATATTAGAAGCAATTTCTTCACTGAAAGGGTGTTAAAGCATTGGAGCAGGTACCCAGGGAGGTGATACAGACACCATCCCTGAGCCAGGCTAATGGTTGGACTTGATGGTCTTAGAGGTCTTTTCCAGCCTTAGTGACACTGTGATTCCATTATTACCATCGTGCTTGGTTGTAGACACTTTTTATAACTGAGGATATCAAACTTTGACCTGATGCTACAGTCTAGACCCAGTTCCCAAAAATTTTTTTAGGATGAAGACTGTCTTAAACATCTTTCAGAGCTTGTAAGTGACCTTCTTTTGTTTCCTTCTCATGAATGTGCTGGTGGGTATGTGGGTGGCTTTATGGATTTTCTCCCTTCTGAGGTCACATGATTTATGATATGTGTTTATAGAAGAAGTCATTGGTCTATCTTCTAAACTAGTGTTGTCTTTTAAGTATGGATGATGAAACCATGATAAATGACTCAGTCTTTTATATAGGATTCTACTCATGTACTTCTTAGATCTACCTACGACAAGTGAAGACATTGGTCTCTTATTTCTAATTTATGGAAGGTTTATGAATCATGTACAGTGATAACTTCTTTCTCACAAAGATGCTTCTGAGAGTGTTATGCTTCACTGGGGCAGCACAAACTGTGGATTACTGTTCTTCAAGAGAAGGTGAAAGACTTGGATAATGTGTGATGGTATTTCAGCTTGTTGAATGGTTTAGGAAGTGAAATAAGTCAGCCAAATGCAGCACTGGGAGGCAGTCAGCACCTGTATGTTCCCTGCCTTGCTGTGCTACCTGCACTAAGATTTTTTATCATTATGCTCATAATACTTCTGCTGTCAGCTCATGGGCTGGGAATGAGAGACAGATATGTCAATGGTTAAGAACTGTCAACATGACAGGGCAGTGGAAGTGGTTGAAATGGCTCTTTGTTGCACAAGGGGAAGTCTTGCCAGGAGAGATTAGGGAAGTATTGAATAATCTTGTAAGACATGGCGCAATGWAACAGTTGTGTCTTCCTACGTTTAAGGACTACTTGGGTTTGGAAGTAATGCAGGGAGAGCTTAATCTTTAAAAGGAGACCATGTGCCTTGTCTTGTTTTGTTGTAGGACAAAAGCTGGGAGCTGATGAGAGCAGTTTAAGTTAGAGGTCAGTGCTGGCACAGGAATGAATGGGTATGAATAAAATGGCCTGTAAATAAGATGATTTTTAATCCTCAGAACACCCTCAGTGAGATTGACTGCCACAAATAACTGAAGCAATTTTAAGATGAAACTGGTACATTTGAGAAAGAGTTTACATCATATCCATTGCTGTGAGAGGGAAAAGGGGCACTCTGTGGCCTAGGAGGTCACTCACAGCCATAAGCTTCTACATCCAGGGCTTTTGGGTATGCTTCCTTCAAAACCTGATTTTTTACACTTAGTTCCAAACTGGTGGTCTCCTGCTACCATCTGTCACCTGTATCAGGACTAAATTGTGTCTTACTTTGTAAGACACAGAACATGTGATTTGAAAGTTAATGCAGTATTTGTTCAGTGTATTTGCATTTTTGTGCTTGATGCTAGTAGAAGATACAGCCCTAGATTCCTCCTCTGTGGGCTATGATTCACCTTCATTATAAATATTTCACATCAGCCTCATGCTTAATGATGCTGTTGGAAGTGAGAACATCTGGATTCTTTTACCAGGTGCTATAGCTGGATCTTACAAGTTGTATGCATTGCTTTTACTGTCTCTATTAAAAATTAAAACAAGGGGAATATGCCTAAATTCTTCTGAAGAGCCAATCTTGAAATTACTCTATTAGATTATTGTATAATTCCCACTACTGCGATATTTGAATAACGCCCTACAATATTCATGTGTACTTAGAGGAAATGATGTACTGAGGAGATAAAGGATGTGTTCAAGGTTATACAAGAAGTCTGAGGTGAGAGAAAGTCTGRCTATGCCTCTACACATGTCTGAGCAGTGCACTGTCTATTGGGCTTTTAGAAAGGATGTTAAAAATACTTCCTGTTAAAAATACTATTTTGACCTCAGACTCTGGTCATTTGGCTCTTAGGGAATCATAATTTTGGTTCTTGAGGTTCCTTTTTGGTATTTTTGTGAATCCAGAAGACATGGCTTCCTGCCTAACTACACCTTTCCTGTTCTTCATACCTATCTCCTGGCTCTTTGTTAAAGTGCTGTGCTATGAGCAGCGTGGTGCCTGTCACAGAAATATTTACTTGTGCTGTTTGGGGGCTTTTATCTGCCCTCAGTGCTCCTCTGGACCTTCTGAGCAGTGACTACACTGAGCCTTCACAGAAAGGGGGAGCACACAGGTGAAGCAGGGCTTAGTGCTAGCCTGCTGGGAGGACTCTGACCAGCAGCATCACGTGCTTGGGTGGATATTTGTGGGAAATATTATTCTGAGATCTCCCCCAAGCTCTATCCATATGGATATCAGAATTACTTTCTGAAATGATGTCATTTGAGGCCAATAAAAAATCTGTCTGCCAAGAAAGTTTTAATTTCTTATGCATCTTCTATTTTTCCTTGTTCAAAACTCCTATTAAATTACCGAAAATATAGTTACTGATGTCTAAAGGTGTGATTAAAAACATTGACAGCCTGCTGCTGACAAWCTTTGCAAAAATTGTATGTGGTTAAACTAATGACCTAGAACTTTCCACTGACACTATAAGAGTGACATGAATTCTGTGTGGTGGAGGCTGAAGGATGGGGCAGAGAGCTTTGTAGGGGATGTTGAGAGCCACTGGAGAAATTGGACTCATTACARCTGTGGTGGTATTAGGAGGGGATGGTAATCAGATGGTGGGTTTATTATGCTAGCATTGGTTTGCTGGTGTGCTCTGCTGATAGGTGTAGCTCAAATCCTTTAACACAAAACAAAGTCTTTTAAACCCTGCTCTTTCAGCAATTCATTTAACAAGGAGAAGTGCTTTGAAATTAGTCCTTGGATATCGTGTCTTCAATTTACGTCCTCAGTGCAGTTAGCACTTAATATATCCCTTTCAGAAGCAGATTGTCACTGCAAAGTGTCTGTACACAGTCTGTCTAATTCATCCACAGAGGTCCCACTGCATTTCAATTGTGTCTTTTTTGTTGCTTTTAGGAGCAAAGCTTGGGTTGCTGCACATTCTTGCCACCTTTTTCCACTTCACTGAAATCATTCACTTGATTTAAAAAACCCTACACAACTAAATTGATTCAGTAAATCCCTTTTTCATGTACAGTAAGTGGTTTGGTGTAAGGCACAGAAATCTTTCTACTTTTACACTTCCTTTCATTTCATACAATTGTCCTTAGAAAAGTAAGTCTATAAATGATAAAAAAAAAATACAAAGTGGAGCCAAGTTAGAAGGAAAAAGTTTTAACTAGCTTTTTTGTCAAGCTTCAAACAATGCTTTCTCTGATTCTGACTTTCTCTTTCTGACCAGTGTCTGTTTACAGTCACTCATCATTAACTATACGTATTTATCAGGGTTTGCAGCCACTGCTGGCCTATTTGATACTCCTCTTTTTAAACAAAAACACCCTCAGAAATTGATACGGTGGCCAAAATGATATTCATAAAAAATTTAAGAAAGAGCAGCCAGCATTAAAAAAAAAAAAAAAGAAAAAAAAAGAAATTTTTTTTGAAGGAGCTGAAAAGAAAAAGGTCTTGGAATTACAAGCAGTTAGACTTGGTTTTTTTGCGTAATGACTCCTGGTATCCCACTGTGAGAAGACTTTCCCCAGCTTCTCGTCTGCATTCTTCCTCGTTCCCTGCGGGAGAATGAGTTGGATTTGTCTGCCATATTCACAGCAATCGAGGTGATCCAGGTTGAAAGAAAATCAATAAGATGTGTCCATTTATGCCTCACAAAGGAAGAAAGGTCTAAAGAACAGACATGGGACGTGATTCAAGCACTAGAGACTTAATAAGACTTCTACTTGTGTTTGAAGGGGATGGTAATTTATATTTTACTTTGAACTTTTTTTATGCTTCATAACTATTGGGATTCGGGCTGACATGGGAAGCAAGGAAAAGAAGGTTTGATGCTGTCTTAGAAGACCTAACCCATTTGGGAAGGCCATGCTCAAAAGTTCAAAAAATTTTGTTTTAGAAAAGATTAAAGAGACATCATATCATCGTACTGATTTATCGCTATTGATAAAACTGGTTTAAAGTATTTTGGATTGGGGTACAATAAAAAAAAGTCTTTCTTCGAGAACAGCTGCAAGTTTCTCATTATTGGCTGTCTTTTCTGTGTGTTTGATATAATTTTGCTTAGAAATAGAGGAGCAGCCATAATAGGTACCCTGGTGCCACTTGAAGCTTTGTCAGGGCAGCTCCCCAAAAGTGGTTGTTGTTCTGCTCGATGTCTGTCACGTTGGCCACCAGGGTCCTGCTGTCCCAAGGGTGTGCTCTGTCAGCCCTCAGCGAAAATACTCCCTGCTTTAGCCTATGTTGTTTTTTCAAGCCAATCTTGTGGTATACTTGGACAAGTGAGATGTAAGCATGCTCTTATTCAGCAGGAATTAGGGCCAGGGGGAGTTTCAGAAACAAAACCCAAAAAACTTAAAATGAACCAAGGCAGGCTGCAGGCGTTGGGTCTTGGTATTGCAATCTCTTCTTTTTTTTCTTTTTTTTGGTCAAAAAAAGACAAAAGTGAAAGCAAGCCTTCCTACCAAAGGAGTAAATGGCCTCAAAAATGATGTCTCAGCAAGGCATGGCATAAAAGCTTGATGATCTATGAGGTAGTGTGATTGCAAGGTGGAAGAGGAAATATTCTTTCTTTTTCTTCTCTTCCAAATATCTTGGCTATGCATTCCCCTCAAAAKGAAGGCTGACACTGAATGGGTCCCAGATGGAATATGTGAAATGAAGATGGTGTATCCAAGGAAAAAATTCCATTTTGGAGTCTTGGCTATTCTTCCTCAGTAGTCCTTGAAGAAAGTTTCAATTATAAGAGATAGTTCCAAGAAGAAAATTGTGCTYAGTGCATTACATAGGATAAAGTTAAAGATGTAAAGAGGATAGAGACAGATTTAGAGCCATACTTTAAAGGTATGCAGAGGTTTATCATTACTAAAACTACCATTTTTTCCAAATCAGCCCCTTTTCACTGAATCTTTGGAAGATTTTTTCAGTTTTATCCAACCTTGAGTCTTTTCAAAATAAATTGAAAAGTGAGTTTGAGAGACATTCAGACTATTAATGGATTTTTTAAGGCTTAATGGGTATCAAACAAGATTTTAGTGAATACAGCCAAGTGTGCCCATTGCATTGTTAAATGAGCAAAGCTAGCATTTAACTGAGATAGACTCTCACCACTGTCCTTCATTTTCAAGAACTGTACTTAAACAGGGTGAGATCAGAATATCCAAGCAGTCCATGTAATGCGCAGTCACTTTTTTTTTGAGGTTTCCTTCATATGTGTTTCAACACAATGCTGGCCACTAATAAAACAATAAAGAAATAGAGATGAGAACAAAGCAGTTGTGCAACAATGAATGAAAACCTATGTGGGCCAGGATGCATTGCCTGAAAAGGAAATGTAAAAATAAATCCCAGCAAATTGGAAGGGGATTGGATGGAGCAACTGACCAGCCCAACACACAAAAGTGAGATTTTACAGTTTACAGGCTGCCCTTTTGCCTTAGAGGATCCTGGAAGTGTTTTGGTGTCTCATTTACATAACAAAGGAGATACAAAATCWGCTTTGCATCCAGGGGACTGCACAAGCCTGCGATGGGGAGAGGTGCTGAGAGCAGAGGTTGCCCTCCAGGCCCCTGTCAGAAAATGCTGTATCTCAGTGAGGTGTTGCAAGGCCGCTGTGGGCTGGCAAGGTGCCGCTCTCAGACGCCTGTTGCCTCTTTGGCTAACGCCAAGCAAATGTAAATAGCTGTTCTGCTTCTTCAGAAAGTCCCACCAGACAGAACCTAGTTTCTTGGCACCTTGTCCTGCTCTGCCTTTCATTTCCYAGGGGATGAAGTGGATTCCTCTGACACAAAGCCCCAGTGACAGTGAGTGGGAGCCTGAGGTTATTTCTATTGAATTTGCTATTTCTATTTCTGTGCAGCCCCTTCCGGAGCTCTTGGCAAAAGTGTYGTAGGTTTGCTGGACCACCCTTGCTTACTGTGCTGCTTTTCACTCTTCCTGCTGCAGCTGGCCTTGATTTCCACACAGCAAACTCTTTGTAAAGAGGAGCTAACTTGAGGTGTAAATAAGTAACTGAAGAAAGTGATGATTTGGGGTCTGCAAATTGTGTGTTTCTGGGAGCTATTAGCAGGTAGACAAAATCTCAGCAGTCCTACCTGGGAGACACGCAGACATTTTTGTCTGAATGTGTGCCTGGGAGGAGAGAAGAACTCCTGAAGAGGCATTACAGGAGGTTTGCACCAGAAACAGGAGTGGTGCCACCATTTTATTATTATTGGTAGAAGCTGGGAATCTGGAAGCTCCAGTATAGTTTTATGAACAGAYTTAAGTGTATCGTTGGCACTGGGTGTTTCATTTTTTGTTAATAATATTGAAAGGAAGGAAACAGCAATACTCTGAGAGGACAAAGAGGTCTGTGCTACAATAAGGTTCAGGCAAGGCTGGTGCTTTACTTGGRAATGTGAAAGCACCTTCCCTTAACAGCGCACAGCCCCTGTARAGAGCCAGCCAGCAGCGGCCTCAGCTCTCAGGGACTGCACTGCATTTGCTGCCAAATGTCTCTCCCTCCCAAAAGTTGACCAGAGGGAATGGGGTAGGTAGGACAAAATCACTGTTGTAGCATCCCCAGGTGAGCTGCCAGCCCTGGCTAAGCACACCCAGTCTGTAAGGATGCCCCTGAGGAGATGCTCCAAATGTCTTTAAATTTGAATCAGATATTTTGGTGCAATGCAGGGTTTGCCACGCTGAGGTCCTGCTCCTCAGACAGAGCTCCCCATTGCCACTACCAATGCAAAAAGGAAGCATAAAAACATATTCAAGAAAGCGTGCACACAAGGAAAAGCAGGTTCATTGCTTGCTCAGGCATTCTCAGCTTCCAGTGGAAGCTGGCTTCAGTTTCCTGTGGAAAACCTTGTAGAGTATTCACCCAGGAAGGCTGTTGTAGGACTATGTCTTGGTGATCCCTGGCTAGTTCRTTCTGAGGAAATATTCTGAAGAAAAATGCAATGTGTGTGTTTTATTGCTGTATTTCTTAACTAGGTTCAGCATTTCTTCCCAAAAATTGCAAAAACTTTACTGAATAATGACAAATAGGAGATATTAAAAAAACCCAAAAAACCCCAGGCCCCAAACCCCCCAAACGTGAGGTAAGTGAGCTCAGTTCTCCTTCACAGAGGAACAGTGAGAATTATTATTCTTTATTAAAAAGAAATTCTCATTGGAATGCAAATTTTGATTTTGATTATCTGTCACGGCCTGCTTTGAAGTTTTTCAGACAAAAATAAATATCTCCATAACAGAGAGGATTATAGTAGTCTTGTTTAGAATCATCTGGCTAAGAGTGACATCTAATCTCAGAATATATAAGGTTTTGAGGCCACAGAGACTTTGAAAAAGCTTGACTCTCTTATGTTTTGTAAATTTTCTATAAATGGTTTAATAAGGTTTTTAGTTCAGCCCCAAAAAAACAAGGACTAAAACATTTCCATCAACCATATTGTTGAGGAAATATAAAAGAGACATAATTCAATTTAAATAAAGCTGTAGCTAGGTTATATCATCCTTATCTCAGTAAAAAGTATTTTMTTTTACAATCCCAAGTAAATAAATAAATATCTGTGACTTGGCTTTGAAGGCTTCGCTTGGATAAATCAGGTTTTGGCAGCTCTGTAATTCATGAAACAATACCTCTAGCTCCACTGGAATGGGAGTGGGATGTTTCAATGTTTATGATTCTCTTCAATTCTGGAGCATTAATGGGGCTATTTGTAAAGAAAGAAATATAATGAGTTATCACAAAGCACAGCAAGGACTCTAGAAAGGGGCAGCCTCCCATCCATCACCCATTCTAGCGTATTCACAGCAGAACAGGGCCAGAAATCTTGTGAGGACGATGGGGAATTTTGCTTTTACTCTAACCTGACTTTCACAAATTGTGATGGGCCTGGAACATTATTTTCTTTACAAAATGACCCCAACCCGATCCTAAATTCAAAGTGTGAGAGCGCGTGACACAGGTTCTTGTGGAGAATTTTTTTCTGCCTTCCTCTACTTTATGCTTTGAGAAGACATTTTCTTAATTAAGATTTATTTATGAAAATAAAAGTATTATATTATTTTGATCTGATATAGTGGCTAATTCAGGATGCTGACATTGCCATATTTCTGTGGCACCTTCTGGTAGGGCTATTAGTAAAGTTACCTGTCATTTCCCTTCTCTTCTCCTCTATTTTGGAAGTTTATTACTAAGCCTTGAAAAGTTCTTATGGCTTCACACTGCCATATGAGTTGGGAACTTGAGAGCAATTTTATTTTGAACCTTTTAAACAACAGGAAAACCTACATTGAGCTGTGGKTTTTTTTTAATTTTAAGTGACGGAAAAACCAAACAGAACCAGTTTTATCTGGTGCATGCTATGATGTATCTGTAGTCCTGCTCTCTCTCATCATACTCAGAATCCCTAATGAACCCAAAGAAGATTTTGAGTGAATATGGTTTTTAAGAAGGACTGAAGGTTTTGCCCCAAAGATAATGAGATAATTAATGTATTTCATAGTGTAGTTCAGAGACGGTGAAGAGCCCAGAGTAATGAAATGAAACACGCATACCAAAACAAAGGGCACAGCAGGAAATAGTCTGAAGTACATGATAATCAATTTTCACATTATAAGCTTTTACATCTCTCCTTCCATATATCCCATTATAACAGGGCCTGTTGCTTATTAAAAAGGAAATTGAGATGTCACTAACTGTGGAAGAGCAGATCCTCAGGCAGTAGAAATCAGTCTACTGCACTGAAGTCAGTCATGCCAGCTGTGGATCTGACTCAGGATCTTTTTGGTGTGATAAATCAGYTTTAATCCTCAATCTAGAAGTTTCCCTCTTAAAACTTTGTGTTTTGAAGGCTGGAAGACTAAGGGAGGATTTTTTTGAGTTTTACAATGTAGTTGTTTTTACTAACAGCCGAATATTTAGGAAGAGCAGAAAGTGTCCCGCCTTCTTCTGATGCTCAAGGAGTAATGCTGGTGTGAGACCCCTCCAAGAGCACCTTATTTGCATACTCTGCACTTCCCTTCCCATAGGAGCATTCCTTCAGTGGTGTATTTYCAGAACCTAGGAGTGTCTGGGTTGGTACCATCTGGCAGGCCTTGGCAAGGGAAAAAAGACCTTATAGTTCTCTCAGCTTGCCTGTGGGAGAAATTGTCTGTTATAGACAAGGAGGTACATGAGGGAGATATTGTTTTTGCATCTGAAGTGTTTTTCCATCTGAGCATGGTAAAAACTTGTGAATTTCGTGCAGAGTTCAATGTCCTAAATATATGCACTAAGCCCTTTATAGACAATGTAGCTCAAAGACTTTTTCTGCCGCATCTCTCTGTGTGAGAGTCTCTGAGCTGATGCTCCTTCTCCCCGCCTCAGGAGCTTCTTCCCAGGTCACACCAGGAAGCAGAGGGAGGCATTAAACCACCTACAGCAATCCCAAGGTGTCCTGAAGAGTTTTAGCATTTCAATAAGGTGCATCTGAGACGTGACCCTGTGCAGTGGTTTGTCTCCTTCTAACCTTGCTTGGTTGTCGTCCTGGGATTCACACCAACTTTTTCCTTCCTTTTCTGTCATACAACCGTCCCAACAAAACCTTTGTAACATTTCTCTGTGACTCCAGTGCTTGTAGGACAGTGCTGAGGCTTTTGCTGCCCAGGGTGTGATTAGGTGGCATGCTCATTGATCTCCTGTCTCACAGAATTTCTGCAGAGCTACAATCCTGACCAGTATATTTCTCAGYGATGAGTCCCATGTGTTCTCCAATGAGAGAATTATTTTGAAACCTGAGTTTTATGGGATTATGCTCTCCTACAGTATACAGGTATTTCAAGTTATACATGAGGGATGGCTTATGTGCTTTGACTCGTTAGCTATCCCCTTAACAATAATGAAAATAGTCTCAGCTGGCTTTCATCAGGTTCATGGCTTCACAGAAGTAAGGAAATTCACACGTGAACTGAAAGGTTACGGCAAAGTATTGAGCATGCTGCATCATTTTGAGACGGCAATTTTACCGTGTGCCATGAGACCAAGTGTGTGATAAAAAGCAGTGGGAAACACTTGGTTTCACAGCATCATGAAGCAGGACTTGARGGGCCAGAGCACTATGGCCTGTAGAGTTGCTGGCAATAAAGTGCTCTGAATGATTCTGAGTCTGGAACTCTGCAGAAGGATATGACGTCTCTTCCTTGGCCACCAAGGCCTGCTGCTCTGGATGGGTGAGATGAGCTAAACTGACTCTTCCTCCCTTAGATCAGCAGCGTGAGAACTCATCTCCCTTCTTGCTAGTGCCAAAAGGCTACAGTTTGCAAAACTGAGAAATTATACAGGTTCTGGGCCTGTGGAGTATTGTACTCCATGTAGCTCATACTACCAGTCTTCCTGCAGCACCCTTTGATTTTTCCTTCAGGAAAAAGAGCATTGAATTTCTAGTGGCAATCACCAAATTACTTACTGTCCATCTTTCCCTTCACAATAAACAATGCATGCTGGAGGATTTTTGCAGTTTTGCTACTGAAGCCATACTCAGTATGACCAGGTAAGAGMAAATGCAGCTCTTAACTATTTTAGGGGCTTTCTTGCCCACAGCATCTCACTGACCATTTTCCTGGTCAATGGGAGGAGGATCCAGTCTTCTTACAGTATTGGAAGAGACTCAGAACAATAGTGTATTCTCTCCTGTGTCAGAAGAAATAAGGGTGGCCCTGTTTGCCAGCAACCAGCCTTTTAGAAATAAAGTTATGAAAGGTCTAAAATGCTTCTATCTGCAGTGGCAGAAAAGTGAGGCCATATGCTGAGCCACCTGGTTGTACAGAGGAGCTGCTTGTAAAGCCCCATGGCCAATGAAAGGAGATTGTTCAGGTGGCTTTGAGAAGGAGGCAGCCAGGATTGCTTTATACATTTCTCAGGCAGAGGAAGCATATTAAGCCTACTGAAGAGAGATTTCCAAGTCAAAGTTTTATCAGTCACTTGTGTATGTGTGTGCATATTTATATATATATATATATATATGCAGAGCAACTTCCCCCCGTCCCTTGCCTTGGGAGAAGTTTTTCTCCTTTTGCAAGTTTTGAGGTACTTTCAGGTACTTGTGGGATAAGAAATGTAGACATTAAATGCAGAGGATATTCCACTTCCTTTGATTTATGGGGACTAAAATGTGACTTCTGGCTGCAGCCAACATTCTGAGGCAATTGCATTGTACAGAGGGGAATAAGAAAGTGCCCTAGCTCTTTGGCCAAATGCTGAGAGATTGAAGCTTCTTAGAGATGCTGTGTAGGAGTTGAGTCTGAATYGTTTGGGTTTTTTCCTTTCAGACTTTGATTGCCAGGGTTTTGAATCTGGCCTCCATTGTAGCCCTCATGTTGTCTCTGCAGAGATGACAGCAATGCTCCCAAAGCCCTCTCAAACAGCCCTTTGGGGAAYGTCCTGCTGTTTGGTGCTTCTCCAAACAATGCACAGTGACTGAAGTGGCTTTTTTCCCCAGTTCTTTGTAATGTGCCTCTGTCCCCTCCCACAGTGTGGCAGATGAGTGTATTTGAAGAGGTGTTTTAGAGSTGTGGGTGGGTCACTGAACTCTGGGCTCAGGCAAAGAATAGCCCTCAGAGGCTGGGCAATGCTCTGGATTGTTAGGGACCAGGTGAGTCCTGACACAACCCCACATCAAGGCCTTGCCACCTCCTGAAATCTCAATTCAYGATCTAGACAAGCAGCACTTTAAAAGTCTCATCCATGTAATCTGGAGAGGATTTCATCCTGGTCACCTGYGAGCGCTCATTCCTTGCCCTTAACTGCTCCTCAAAGGGGCAAAAACTTCTCAGAAGCCCCTCTCAGACTCTGAATGCTGAACAGATGCTGCTGCTTCTCCTCTGCTCTCAGAACATTTGCCCCCCTGTTGTATGTGTACACACAGAGAGCACACAAAATAACCTGTGGGAATGCTGTGGTGCAGTCACAAAGCAGAACTARGAAATGCTTTTCAGCTGTGGGGAGGCAAAGAGAGGTTAGAAGAAGGAGCGATGCATGGAGATGGTTCCTGARACAGGGACAGTTTTCACCGTTCAAGGAGTGGCCAAATTGTCCTTCCTGCGGCAGCAAAGGCTGCGCCTTTCTTGCAGTTTGGGGAGGAGTGCTGGTACCACTCAACCGTCAGAGGAAGGAAGTCAGCTAGAAAAAGCTTACTCAGGGTGCAGGAGGGAAAAAAATCCATCTGTCTGAGTGGCCTTAGTAGGGTCTGGGGACCTGCCACTCTGTCAGACTAATTCTTGGCACTGGGCTGGTGTTGCCAAGAGCTCMGTTTTCCTTCTGTCTATTGTTGCCAGGAGGATAAAGGAGAGATAAGGGCTGAGCAGGGCTCTGTGTAAATGGCCCTTCCTTAGCGTCTTTCAGTTTAGCTTTCACTGACTGAGGCCCCCAAAGTACTTAGCATGAGTAAAGTTTTCAAAAGCGTGAGTAATTTAGGAGATTAAAAGGCATTTTCAAAAGTGTCGACTTTTCAAAGTGCCTAATTTCCAGCGACTTTCAATGAGGTTTGGGAATCTTAAATCATCTGGTTGCTTCAGTGAATAGCACTGTTGATTGCAGCGTAATGCATCATCAGCTGGGATCCTGCTCGTGTCAGAGGTCAGTGCTGAGTGACTCTCAGGAGGGTGTACAAATCCCCATGGCTGAGCAATCCAGGGAATCCAACCCCTTCCCAGAGGTGGCTTTGTGAGCACAGAGCTCTCCTCAGCTTCTGGGCTAATTGCACGGGGATACTGTGGGAGGAGTTCACTTAGGCTCCCTTTTAAACTGTGTTGAGTTCACTTAGGCTCCCTTTTAAACTGTGGTTTCATCAGGTTTTAGTGACAGGTGCTGGATCAAGTTTTGCTCTGTCCAATTTGCGACCTTTTTTCCCTTTTTTTATTTTGTTGCATGTAACTTTAACTCACGTCTTCTGTTTCGTGGGAGGAGGCTCTCCATATCTATGAATTTTTATTAACATACAGTGATATAATTTATTGTATGAAAACTCTCTGTGCAAAAAGCACAGTTTTCCTGCGCTTGCCTTTGGTCTTGGAAAGGGTCATGTGAAGGACTGACTCAAACCCCTTGCTGAACTGCAGGCTCACAGAGGGAGAGAAGAACATGTTTAGGAGTAAGAAGGGCTCAGCATTTGCATTTGGATGCGTGTCTTAGGGCTTCAGAGCTCTTTAGACTCCCAAGTGGAGCAACTTCGAAGTTCAAAGCAGTGTGATTTTTGGCAGGTTTTTTCCCTAAGACTTCTTCAGGGCATGAAATGTTCTGCCCTCAGTGCATGTACATAACTCTCATTGGCCTTAAAAGAAGTTACATGCCTACATCAAAGGAAGGATTTACCCCGTAATGATTCATCGTGAGCCTGACAGGCAAACACAACAGTGGAGAGCTCACAAACCAAAGCTCCTGAGCTATGGGGATGGCAGAGTTCAGATCTCTGCCAATCAGCCTCATTGCTGCTCTGATTTTCAGCAGTTTTTAATTTTTTTAGTTGTTTCAGTGAGGATCAAACCACRTGTGATCCATCTGGTAGAGGAAATGGTAGGACTTGAGCAGWGGAGATAGTCCCTTCAACATCTTACGTGGGAGTAAACCAGGGTCAAATTAAAYTGTGKTTTTTTGCCTGGAAAGTGCMTTTGCCTGGAAAGYTTTTTGCCTGGAAAGTGCATTTCCCTACCCCTGGTGCTACACTGGAGACACAGAGCCACAATGTTTTAAAGCAAATTATAAAATACCTGTTTATTAAATATGATTGCAGAAAGTCCTGGGAAGGAATGTGTTAATGACTGGTGATTGAATGCAGTGGTTTGCAAGCTCTAAGCAGCTTTAGTGTCTCCTACCACAGCCCTGATTTAAAATTCATAAATGCTAATCCTCCATAATTTACGGTTTAAAAAGCAGCCCCACTCACAGGCCCTGTGGCTACAGCTCTGTCAGAGTAATTATGCCGCCAAGCTGAAATTGGACTACTAACTGAGATATTAAACAGGGTAGGAAATCCTCTTCCCTGGCAGCCTACCCAATTATTCCAAATAAGCAAACAGATTAGTGAGTAATTTTCCAGTTAAATCTGGTGATTGGTGCCAGAATTGTATGTTAAATATTCAGAAGTAAATAGATTAAAGATGAAATGTCCCCTTTTCTCAAGCTTAATTTAGTGTGTATATTAAAACTTTTTAGGGGGGAAAAAAAAATCTCCATTGAAGTGCAATCCATTTGCTTTGAAAACAGAACCTTTCCTGGCTTGTTTGCACTCGGGGCAGCGCGTTCATTAGCTGGGGCACGTTGTGCCGAGGGAACCTCGTGCCACATTAGCCACAGTATGGGTCCTGCTGCTCCTTTATCCTCACCTTGGAGGAGCCTCCTGGGTGGCAGCGCTGTGGGCTGCCCGTGGCTCTGCTGGGGACCACGGGGACAGGATCCCACCAGGGCGCTGGGACGCGGGGCTGCCCGTCCCCATGGGCAGGACAGGAAAGGGTTTGGAGGAATTAACAGTAAATGTGGGCATTTCTCATTCCTCCTGAGCTTGTTTCTAAATTCAGCTGGAATTTCCCCACTGATCTGCCCAGGGTGACTTGTGTTACCTTTGCAAACACTCCTTGTAGTACAGTGTTTGGCTGGGACGCAAAGTAGAGGGAAGATGGGGCAAAAGGAAGGAAAACATGGACTGGATGCCCAACAGACACAGGCAAGAGGCAGGGGAGGATGTGGGCAGCTCATCTGGAGCAGCCCAGGAACACAAGCAGCAGATCTGTCCCTCTGCTACCCTCGCACCACAGGCTCYGCACGGTCACCTCAGGAACTGTGCCCTAACCAGAGAGTCAGGCAGCCTTCAGCAGCTGAAGGGAGCTGCTCTGGAGCAGCTGAGCTGACACCTGAGCCACTCCAGAAAGTGGCTGTGGCTTGAGGCCCCTCTCAGGAAGCTGGACCAGCAGCTCTCCCCAGAAGGGCTGCCGTGGTAGTGGCTGCACAGACCTGGTTGCTTGCTGCAGGGACTACAAGGGCAGACCCTGGGAAGACTCGGTGGTGCACACTGCATTTTAGGACTCCAAAATTCTCTCTCGAAGTGAAGCTGAAGGAAATKATTTTCTATTCATGGATTAAAGCAGGGACTTGAATTGCTGGAAACACTCATGTACATTTCAATATGCAAGAGCACTAAAGGGAAGGAAGCKGCATTTGAGAAACTGGAATTGTTTTAGCACCTGGTGGAATTTGCTTTGAAGTTGTTTCAAGGATCTCAAACACTATSAACAATGTTTTATGCCCTTTCTAGTGGGTTTTCTTTCCAGTTGGTAAAAGCTTGTGGTGCTGAGGAAGTGAACAGTCCTCTTAGTTGGCAAGTGAAGTGGAAGGAGCAGCATCTGCTTATCAGGAGATTGAGGTACAGTACTCTTGGGTCAAAGAGCTTCAAACCCTCAGTGTTAGTTATGACTTGGTCTCTTGGGCAGTTCAGTCTTAGGTCTGAGTTAAACATTTTCAATGTTTTAAATCCTAATACACTCTCTGGAGTGAGAAATGCAGAGTTTTTATGGACTTGCCAGCATTGACTGCCGTGCAATACAGGAGGTTCATCATCTCCATCCTTCCTGAGAACTTCCAGGGTTTGGTGATGGGACTGGGTCCCTAAGCAGAATAACTCGTTCACAAAAAAGCCAGCAGATGTTAGGTTTGACAGGGGAGTTAGATCAGCTCCCTCTCATACCTGGGCCCAGTGGGCTGAAGGAGGCAGAACCTTCCGAGCCACTGGCCCACGGATTTGCATTTCGACTGGGAAGAGCAAAAGCTGCAAGTAGGTAATGCTGAACACATGCCTAGAAAGGATTAGCTGAACTCCTGCACATCCCAGAGGCTTTTCCTTCTGCTGCATCCTCCCTGGAGAGGCTTTTTCACCTCAGCCCTCTGCTGGAATGTGCCTTAAAGGCATAATCAAGCTCATAAAAATTAAGTGCTGTGCAATTGTTCAAACAAAACAAAACAAAAGGACCCTAAATAAATTTTATTCAATAAATTCTCTAGAATCAATCCATTTGTGTTTTTATTAAGGTCAGAACTCAGAGCATGGTTTCCCCTTCTGTGTTTCATGGGGCTGTAGGGGCTTTTGTTAAGGTTTGGGTTTTTTCCACACCACTACACACCATGACATTTTGGCTTTGAATTGAGAAGAGTTAAAGTCCAAACTACAATTTATTTTATTTTTTAGCTTGTGAACATCCTTTGGATCAAATCTAAAGGCTTACCTGTTCAAAGCTGGAATGGATTGATAGATGTGAAGGGATCCAGGATGAGTACAGAGCCCTGTGAATGCCAGGTAGTCAGTTACATGACAGTAGTTTTCTAACAATGTACAATTTCTACCTCTCTGATAAATTCACCCAGTAGTGCTAAAGATGTGTTTTCCTGATTAATCTTATACTAATGGTAACAAAATGGGAGAATTTGTGGCATCCTATCTGCACAGATCCTTTCCAGACATTCTCACTGCCAGAATGGTTCAGCATGTGCTGCACATTTCAGACCTTCCCTGTGCCGAGGGAGAGTTGAGTCTCACTGCTTCAAAGTGCTCCAAATGTCAGTGCATTCCAAGTATCTCATGTCTCCTGCCTGCTGCCCTGTCCCTCTAACCCAGGGATTTTGCAGTTTTTCTAAGCATGACAGAAGTCACTCGAAGGCTGACATTCACAGGCAGGTTTGGCAGTTGGGTCCTTCTTAGCAGAAGCCTTGTGAGTCTCCTGCACAGTGAAAGAAAATGTTTTCAGTTGGTTCCTGATCCTTTAAAATCTTCTCTGGATGTATATTGCTTTCAGTTTTCCTGTTAGATCTTTGTGGCCAGCCTGGGTTTATGTACATTTGATTAATCATTCTGAGGTTGTGAAAGGCCATCACATGGGAGCCAGAAAGTGACTGAGTGTCAAGGAAAGACCTGGAGACAAAATTTGACATGATGGAGAGGTCAAGTATCCATCCACCAACTGTAGTTTCTATTCCTGCCTCTGTGAGTGGCACCTTCTGAATACTCTGAGCAGTCTGGATTCATCTTACTGGTTTTGCCCATTTTATTCACCAACCATTTAGCAAGTGAAGAATTTATTATTAGTCCCTGGTTTTCTTTATTCTTGACTCTCGGAAGCACAGTGTTTGGTGGCTGTAACCAGTGAATTCTCTGTAGTAAAAACACTGATATGTCTGTCCTTAGAGTTGCCTATTTGCACTCCTTTAAAAAAAAAAAAACCTAAAATTTTTCTCACATGCTTCCTCAATGATATCCTGCTACAGGGAGTTCCAAAGGTTAATTATACATTTTGCTCAAAGCTACTTCACTAACAGGGTCCTCAGGATGAGGGTTGCTGACCCTTTTAAGCCAGTGAACTAAAGCAAACAGCAGAACAACGCACTGAGGCTGTTAGCTTTGTGGGTGGCTATTTGTCTTTCTTGSTTCCTTTCCATCAGGGCAACCTTCCTGAATCAAGCTTCCTCTCAAGGAGGTGACCAGGCAGTCTCTGCTGCCATCATGGAAACAGAGATGAAGGCAATGCTTTCATTCTTGATTATCCTAAGAGTCGATATATGGTTTGGAGAAGAGGTTGTGCCAGGATGACCTTTCCCCGCTGCTGGGSACCCCTCTGGTTCTCCCCTGGAGAGCCCTGCCCTGGGTGGGCTCAGCTGAGGTTCAGGAGTGGCTGGAGGGCAGGCCTGAACTCCATGTGGTCAGCTCTGTCCACTAATGCATTCCCTCTGTGCTGTGTTCAAAATGTTTCTAAACGTCAGCGGAAGTAGAAATCATTTTGCGAACTTGGAATAGAATGCCATGAAAAAAGAGTTCCTTAAAGGAATGAAGAGCATGTAATTTAATCTGTGTTTGTAGCATTTCATCTTAAAACCCTGCTATCTTATGTATTTTATGTATCAGTTTCCCTGAAGAAAGCAGATAAGGGCATCCAGTGCTCCAGCAGCTCCTGCCAGTGACAGTGAACCTGAGATGGAACTTTTACCTGGCTGTAAATGAAAYACAGGCGGCCAGGACACGCTGGCATTAGCTAGGGTGTGCCAGTGGCACTGTGAGGGTTTCAAGGGAGCCTTCAGGAGGTGGGATCAGCAAGGGTTTCCAGTCTCTCTGGTGACATTACCTGGATGCAAGGACAGCTCAGACCCCGTGGCACATGTGGCGCCTGCAAGAGTGCAAATTTTCCACTTTTAAACTGGTTCTGTGCTTACAGGAGAAAAAGKTTTCTAGAGTAGCTTTTCTGAACATGTGGCCAGTCCCAGCCAGGCTCTCCTTCTAACATACAGGATGTAAAAGATCATTCAAGAGATGAACTGATGTTTGTCACACTGAAGAGACCAGCTTCATATTTCTCCTTGAAATAATCCTCTGGAGCACTGCTGTGTCTGAAGGCTGATGAGGACAGGTTCCAGGCTCGTGTATCTCCCATTTAAGACATCCCACTGTCCACCCAGGAAAAGAAACCAACTGCTAGTTCTCAATTACCACATAAAATTTATAAGGAGAGATGATATCTCTTAAATAACTGGTTCCCAGACCATTTAGGGCACTACAGACTTCAATCAGTGCCTTGAAATGTATCTATAAGCAAATAGAGCCAGGAGTGTTTTGTGCTATTAGGCCACTTCAGCAAATCACTTAAGCATTACTTAACACATGCTAAGTCTACTGCACCTAAGGCGAATTCTGAATATGATAAACTCTTTGCCCATAAAATGTCCCCCTCTGGATAATGCAGCATCACTTTATGGCTAAGGGTGAATGTGTGTCTGTCTGTCTCAATGGGAAAAAAACCCTGGTAGTAGAGCTGTTGTGCTGTACCTGCATTGTTTGTGTGATTGGTCTGCTAAATGCATAAATCTTAAATGATAGAATTTTGTAATGTACAGTATAACAACTGGCAAGTGTTGGACATTTATTTTCACAAGTTGAGGGAGTGACCCATAACTCACATCCATCACAGTCTATGAAAGCACAGCTCACTGTAGTACAGCAAGCAAGGAAATCATTCATACACAGGATGTTATTCACTTCAACCTTTCCCCTTTTCTGAAGGCAGTCAGCATCTATATGTCTGCTGCTGCATGCTCTGTGTGCTGGCATAGATGTATGATGGCATCRCAAAAACTGGAAGGGGAAGAAATGAGATAGGAACAGAAAGGGGTGTGGGCAAATGTTGTCTGAGCWGATAGAAATTTAAGTGGTCAGGCTTGTCAAGGAGAAGGAAAACTGCAGGGCTGGAGAGTGACTGAGATTAGAAGTGACTTTTGGAGAAATGGGAGCTGAGATAATACCCTTCAGTTGAAAAAAMCATGGGTGACGGCACAGGGTGAGCATGGGAGAGCTGGAAATTAAAACAGTACATAAAATAGAAATGTATCTGATGTAAGGACAACAAAATATGTATCATCCTTTCAATTCTGGTCTGGCTTCTCTGCCATTATTCCCAAATTTAATGCTSTATTTTTCAACAGAACCTGTGTCCTATAGAAATTTCTGTGAAAAATCCCCTTCACAAAATGGCCAGAGAAGCTGAAGAGAAACATTAATATTGGGACTTCATCAGTTCTTGGCACCTACCTGCTTTCACCAGGCTTGCATACCCTCTGTGCACTCTGCAGAAGGTCTGTGCTGTGGGCATGGTGAAATTAGCTTTAATTAGTTGTATACTGACCAGACCAAGCTACCTACAGAGGCTGTGGTCTGGCATTTCTCTGCTAGAAATGGTGCGCAGCAAGATGAGCTCTGTCCCAAAGTTCTGAACAAGCAGGGGAGGCAAAGGAGAAGGTTTGGTTATTTCCCATGTGCAATGATTTCACGAGCTTGCCAAGGGACATAGAGGAATCATGTGTTAGAAGGAAGAAATGTCTCTGGATTTCCCAAACCCCAATTTAGCAATGTAGCTCTGAGATACACTTCCTTTGTACTTGCATCCAGTTTTAGCAGGGTTGCCATTCCATGGTTTGTACTTGGATAGATGATTTGGAAGATCCCCTGGGAGATGGAGGAAAAGAAGGCTGCAAATTCAGGTAGCTTAAGTAGGAGAGAAAAAGTTTCTTGGYAGGCAAGTTGAAAGCTGCTGGCTTGCTTTTAAGAATAATCATTCTGCAACTTCTGACAGGGCTTAGTTCTAGGTTTCACTCTCCACTCAGGTCCTAGCCTGTGGCAGGGGTTACAGGTAATAACCCAGCATAGCTCAGGCACAAGGGATCTCATGTGCCACACACAGGGGGAGCCCAGATATTCCTGACCTTGATGCCGAGGCAATTTTTTTGTCTCAGGACCGACTTCCTTTGCAGAGAGTGTAACCCTTTTGTCATCTGCACCRTGCTCCCCTTTGTCATTGCACTGCTGGACTCACATCCTTGAACTTAGAGCACAAAAAACCCTCTGKTTTTTTAACTGATGGTTTGTTTGTTTTTCCTCTTTGGTCGATGCTGGGATCAGTGATGTCAACTTGTTCYATTTGCTTTGACAGGAAAATGTTTTCAGAGTTCATTAGGATGGCATCAATTCCAACATTTGGCACACGAACATTTGATGACCTTCATGTGGGGGAAGAAATATGTAGGCAAAACTTCCATCAGTTTGAAAAACCACTTCCACTCCACACCATTCCAATTCCTGAACTGCAGCTTCAACCACAAGTTTTGTGCAGTCCCTGTTTGTGACCTGCCAGTGGGCTCCAAACATGGAGACTGCAGCTGCTTGCTGCACTTCAGACAAAGTCAGGGCTGMGGCTGCAGTTGGATACAGCTCTGCACTCACCTGTAGGGCAGGTGCTGCCAGCAGCCAGGCTCCTTGCTGCTGCTTGGCTCAGCTGCTAGAGGCAGTCCAGTGGAAAGGCAATGACATCTATGCCTCCAAATGCACAACTCTCCTAAAGCTCTCCTGATGGTTCCCTGCAGCRAGAGGATTTCATTTGGCCACTTTGGGCTCATTTTCACCRATTACAGGGCTCATTAAAAGAGCTGGACTGKCTGGCATTGCAGCAGCTGAGCTCTGGGCTYGYCCACAGGAAAGGAAGAGCAGGTGTTGGCTCTTCCCTGCTCAGGGCCACCTGTCCTATGCCAACAGAGCCTCGAGTGGGAGGGAAGGAAAATGCTCGTGGCTTCCCCTGGCCTCTGACAGGGAGGAGCCAAGTAACAGAGGGAACTTCTGCAGGGAAGAAGCCTCCTCAATAGTAGCTGGCCTGAGTCCACCAAATTATTATCACTGACCACCACAAGAGCTGCTGACAGCCTCTGGTTGCTGTCAGCCAAAGGGTTTAGCAAAGACCAGGTAGGAAGTGARAGCCCATTTGTTGGCCATCATTTGTACTTTGAGCCTTCCCTCTGCTGTGTAAGTCCTGCCAAACAGTTCTGCTTCTCCTAGTGACTGTCTCCAGCCCCTTCCTCTGACCTTCTTAGCTCCTATTTCCCTTTTTTTTAGGATTCACTGTATCTTTATGTTTTTCTCTCATATCCTGTAATCAAGTGAAAGGTGTCTCTGTGGACAGAGGGGATTTGTACTCAGCCTTTGTTTGCTCTTTCCTGACAGTGCTGCCTGCTTGTAAGAAAAGCCAAATGCTGCCCATATGTTGCTGTGCTCCCCTAAATTACGGAGGGTGAACATTTATGGCTGTTCTCACTGTTGCTTTCTCCATACTTTTCTAAATGATACGTTTTCACAAGCAATTACTGAGATAGGCAGTCAGGACTGGTTTTTGAGGTGTGCCACTTAGTGGCCTACACATAAAAATGGGAGGCAGGAGGAGGAGGATGGCAGAGGTTTAATACCATGCCTTGCTTAAGAGAATGTCCTTCAGGTGAGCAGCACCCTGCACCTTGTAAAAGTATGACTTTAATTTTGCCTTTCAAATATGAACTAAGCAGGTCTGTCAACACATACTGTGTTCTTCCTTGTCAAACCATTTCACTTAGTCTGTCAGCTGTAAACAGCTTAAGAGGCATGTCATTCCAGCATTATTATAGCACTTTTAGATTTGTTTTTAGATTGGCTCTGTATCTGCTCCTGCAAAAGGTGTAGATACAGAGATGACATGGGTTATTTATTGTGTTACTGCAAAATGCTGCTTGCTGTTTTGTGGTAAGCACTGAGMAACTCCATTTCAAATAATGGGCACTGCAGAGTAATAATCCTGTAGTGCCATGGTAATACCATTGCCATACTTTGTCACATCAGTTGTGTCAGTGGAGCAGCGTGCTTTCTTCACTGAGGGTCTCTATGCCCTTGCACTTCATTTGAAGTTTTTTATTTTTTTTCCCCAGGAGACCAGGGAAACAGAAATAAGACATGTGGAGAAAGAGCTCTGATCAACAGACTCTGTAGTTTTGGTTTTTTTCAAAAAGTTGCTTTACATATTCAAATAAACAGTGTTTAAGCTGTTGATGACAGCTTAACWACTTCATCCCAGAACATTTTGACAAGTGATTTTCTGCGTTTTGGTTTCTCAGGATTTTGATAACCCCAAAAAGCATGAACTGAATTTATATGTCACATGTTTAATTTATTTGAGATGCATGTATTATGTTGCAAAAGCAATAAGGAGGGAGTTAAAGGACATGGAGATACACTCCATATTTATGATCATCAGCTTCTTCACTGTGTCATTACAAGAGAAAAAATGTTTCGAAATACAGAGTATGCAAAGCTTTTTTTTTGCCAACCAGTCTGGATTGTGTTTTGTACAAATGGTTGGTGCARTTTCCCTGTGGCTCCACTGAAATGCACAGTGTGTGTTCCAGTGCAGGGAGCCTGAGCTGCTGCCCTGGTGCCCGGCTGCTGCCGTGTGAGCGCCGTCCCCACGCTGGCTCCCTGGCCAYGGACAGTGGCACAATGGGATGCAATGTTGCCTGGCTTCTGAGCAACAGTGAAGGACAAAGGTAGATCCAGAAATGGACCTTTCTCCCCAGAAATGCAGGATTTTCTGGCTGTACACATTCCTTMGTATTGTCATCAGAAATGACACAAGTGTGTAAACTGATCTTCACTTTAACACCGAACTGAAGTGCGGACCAAATGTTTAAAGAAAAATTTGTGTCCTCTCTGTTTTGGGAATTAGGCGTTGTCCAATTTTGGATTGCTTCTTTTTCTCTGCCTACATTAAAGCAGAAAAAAGATGGGGTATACCCTATAGCTTCCTGTCTCCTAAACAAGAGGTAGGGGAAAACACAAGGAGAGAATTGCTTTTGTGAAGATCCTAGGCTACATAATATATTTTGCTCAAAAAAAGGCTCATATTTCAACATCATGCCTCAAAACCTTTTGAATATTACCCAGTATCTGTTTATTGGTACTTCTGTCATGAGTGTTTGATAGAACTAGAATCACTGAAATTTAGAATTAGAATATTATAGTTAAGCATATTAGAAGTAYTGAAAAACCCTCCTTTAACTTATTCAGTACTCATAATATTGCTGTCCTATTTCTACATCAGAATACCACTTATTTRATTTTGTAAAAGAGCTGTTTCCATCAGAACTAGGGAGTATATGTCCTTATTAAAGTAGAAGGAGCTATTTTATTTTACTAATTCTTACGTCAACTTAAAACATGTTAGTATAAATTCTTATTTTATAGTAATGCTGTATAGATACAAAGGAAAACCAACGCATTCTAAGTAAAAGTTGACATTTAGTATTTCCTGAAGTTGATTTTTGTTTCTCCTAAATAAGTAAAATTTTGAACATTTTTCACAAAATATCCCAAACCCCACCCCCCAGAAAAAAAAAACACCAAAAAAACCTCCAAATCAAAATCCCAAACCTAACCCAAAAATTGTAGATGTTTCATCTATTTGTGAATTTGTGCTTTTAAAATATTAAAATGTCCTCTAAATTGAAAAATCTAATTTCAATGAATCAAAGTGCTGACGATGGAGAYCAGAGGTGGCTTTTCAGACATTCCAGGGTCAGAGACCCTGGCCAGAGGGTCAGGAGTGATTTGCTTAATCTATCCTTAGTTGCTCCAACTTTCTTCTGATACTGGACAAGTAACATCTTTCTGATAATTTGAGAGTTTTAGCCAGTATTTAGTGTCTGACTAAATAGTCTTTAATTTGGCAGATACCGTGGTATCTGCATCCTGCTGCTTTTGGGARGTGGGAGACAGGAGCAGGCACCTTTTGTTTGGTTCCCCCCATGGAGAGGGGAAAATGGGAGGAGACCTGACAAGTCTTGACAGTGAGAGGGAGATGGAGTTGCCTGTTTCTGCAAGAATGAGGGGCTAGGAAGACAAAAAATAAGCATTTTCAATATATTACAAACAAAATTATCTGCCAAAAGGGCAAGATAATTATCCTAATGTGATTTTTGACCAAGATAAATTCGCATTATTTTATAAACTGGATAACAATTTGAATCTTATGCAAAACCTAGAAATAAATCTAAAAAATATGATAATGTAATAAAATTGAAATTATTAGCAGTCCAAGTGGCATACTTGAGGCAGTAAAACCTTTTAAGTTCCAATGGAAAACAGGCTAGTAAACCTGGAGTAAGTTACTCCACTTTAATCACTTGRTAAATAGCTACAATGTTTGGAAGAATTGATAGTGTCATTACAGCAGCATCCCTTTTTATAAACAGCCTGGTGCTGATTTGATTCTAATTGCTGCCAGAGGAGCAGTATCAAAGCAGTGCTGCTCCAGCAGTGTAACCTGTGGGGTGAGCAGGAGSTGAAAGGAACTGCCTGGAAATGAAGGAAGCCCAGGTTTTTCAAAGGCACCAGTTCTAATTCTGGGAGTGATGGAGGAGGGCTGAGTAAATTTGGTGCTGGAGAAGCTACAGAGGAAATGCTTAACGAAGGGAAAGCATGGAGTTGACAAAACAGGCTCCTCTGAGTGCACAAAATAGAGGGAAAACAGTGGGAGAAACTGAGAGGTTTGAATGTGAGCATGTGTTTGATTTCTCATCACAAAGAATTCCCCTGCTGGGCCAGTGTGGCCCTGCTGCCAAACTGCAGCTCTGGCCTGCCTGGTTTCAGGCACCAAAGACCTAATTTTTAAGGCATTCTTAATAATTACAGCATCTTTGCTTACTTGTGGGCACTGCATCCCCCTTTTGCCCGTGAATGCACCAGAAAAATTAAGATTGCTTTTGCAAAATACATCTTTAGAAGTTCTCTGGTTTTGCACTGCAAATCCTGGATTTTACCCTTCTTGAGTATGGAGTAGGTATCAGCATTGTRCTGCTGGCTGCTATGATGGTTGAAGGCAGTAAATTTACATTTGTGTGGAAGAAAAACCAGAACACATACTAGGCTGTGTCTTCTTCCAAAAACTAACAAGAAGTTGTCTTATTTTGGGAAYGGTAGGAAGAAAAGCAGGGCTCCATAAGGAGAGAAGAGGAGGAACATGTTTAATAGTTCTGTCATGTTAGCAACAAACCCCAGAATAAACAGAAATGCCAAGGGGAGAGGTATTYATCTTTTTAAACAAATCATGTGATAAGCTTCTCCCATAGACTGGGGACGAAGTGAAATATGTAAAATAGCTTATTGAAGAAAAAATTGCTTCAAGTGGGACTGAATGGCTCAAGAGATTAGTGATGGGATAATRGCTTTTCTCCATTTAAGTGGTAGACCAGTTCAAATCAATTCCAGGTCTCTAGAGACTGGAAGGTGTTGCTATCCTGTGACTCCTCCGCAGTTATTTGAAATGATCTTGTGGTCTCAATCCCATCCTTAGTTGCCAGAAAATTATCCCCAACCCAATCAGCACGGAATTGCTTTGAGCTGACTGTTGTATCCTCCCCATAAAGATGCACAAAGCTGTGTGTGGGAATGGCAGCTGTTTTATTTAGCACCATGTTGCTGGTCAGAAATATTTTGTCTCCCGTGGAAAGGACAGATTGCACAGCAGAAGAGATAACTTGGAATACGATGCAGTGTAAAATGATTCTTTAAATAAGCACCATGGTTTGTTGGTTTAATGTGGATTTCTYGGGAGGACAGGGCTACTTTTGGACACTTCCAGCTACTTCCTCACTTGCACCCAGAGCCTGCTTGTTTGCCTGCAAAGGCTGTGCCATGACTTTCCCCTACATCCATGTAAATCAAAGAGCAGGGCCACAACTTGGAAAACAGACAGTGGTCATAAGGAGCAACTGGAAAATTCAAACTGGTGCTGTGCCCYCCAGGTTTTTTTGGAGCATCCATTTAGTGTGTGAAGCTGGACCAGTGAAGTGATGTTAGGGAAATGCCAATGTATGGCAGCTCAGAATCTTGCCTMTCAGTTCTACTCTGTAACATTATAACAACTAAAATAGCAGTMATTGATTATTCTGCCTAATGCAAAGATTAAGCAAACAAGCAAGAAGCAATCCTCACCCAGATGAGGATGATTTGGATCTTTTAGTGGCTATAACAGCAAGTCTAGAGCTAGTGAACCACAGCAGAATTCTTATTATCCAGTGTRCCAAGGAAAAAAGAGACCCGGGGTTATTGGAGAAGAATCTCGTCAGTTTTATGTGTATAACTGCTTGGAAAAAACAAATAGGATATCATGACAATGTAAAGGAGTTGGGAGAATTGAAATCACATGGTTATACTCACATTTGCTATAAAACTGGTGTGGTACAGAATCACTTGCAGGAGAAATTTTATTTTTGCCTTAACGCGGACAGCTGTGGGTTTAAGAACGCTTATCAGGGTGGAAGGCTAAAGGGGTTAAGGAAATAAGGCATGACAGAGGTGACCTATGGGAACTTTCATTATTATATGGAGCCTTGATGAGTGAAATGAGAGGAATTGCTCTCCACCATGAAAGGCTGAAATGCCGAGGGAGCAACTGCAAATTAATCTATTAAGAATAAGTAGGAGGCTGAACAGTGTGACTCAAAAGGATGGAAATATATGGAATAAACTGCAGTGTAAAATCACAATGATTTCTAGACCCACTTTTAAAGGTATCCATCTACRATTTTTACAATGAAACAGGGATTTCTGCATGTATGTATATGAGAGGCAAAGTTTAAGCAGATTAAATTGGTCTCTTTCTTTTCAGGTACTCCCAATATTTGTAATGACCAGGCCTGAATGACAAGTTGTGTTCTGATYTGTGCGGCTTTAACCAGAACAATGTGTCAGGAATTTTTCTGCTTTTTTTTTTTAAGACATACAAATAAAATGCCTCACAGGCAGTTTTCTGTGTGAAGGTTTTCCTGTTTTGCTGTGACATTTTTAACTGAATTTAGTGTTTGTAAAAGGTACTATGTGATGACATTGTGTAACTGAAAGCCTCTTTTTATTGACAGGTCATGAAAACTCAAGGCTGGAGAAATTTCTCTGCGTCGGACTGCACAGTTACACCCCCCACAGCCTGAAGGAATGAACTTCCAGGAGGAAAAATGGTCCACATCAGTAAGTCCAATTTGATGTTAAATGTTGCTGCATGGTTGTTTTTAAAGAGCTCGTATCTGGAGGATGTGGAGAGAGGCATGAAAAGTTATCCAGCTGCCAGGACCACACGTTATTTTCTCTGTTCCCCAGCTGTGGTTACAACTTTCTGTAGCGTCAATGCTTCGTCCACTAGTGGCTGGAGTGAGGCTTGACGCAGGTTACCAAGTGAATTTTGGTGGAGCTGATCCAGCAGCATGTCCCCAGCTCCCCTTGTGGTCCTTGGGAGGTGAGGTTCTGTTTGCTCAGTGCCAATCTTTAGGCCTCAGTGTTAATCCTTTCACAAAGCTCATGTAGTTTCAGACTTCTACCTTTCCCGGCTTATTATAGCCCAGGAAGATGAGATGTGACTATGCTGAGATACAACCCCCAGTGATGGCACTTTATAATTCTGTATAACTGGAGGATTGCTATTGTAGGCAGAGAAAAAGGCAATAAAGCAGCATTGATATCCTGCCTGCCCTCTTACAGGAGTTATTGAATCAAACCTACCAGAACTGCCAGACAAACAATTTGCAGCTGCAGTCTGAAGCCTGACAATGACACAGAATCAAAAAGAAATAGTTGGAGTGCATGGGCTTGTGAACTCCTCTGCGACCCACCACAGCAGGCTCCCTAGGATTGTTCTCCTCTTTCTGGTCCTTTGCCTGTACAATTCCTTCTCYTTCCCTCCCTTTTCCTYTCTCCCATTTTCTCTCCTACATCTTGCCATTTTCAGCTTTTCACACCTTTTCCCCTTCCTCTTCTTTCTCTCTCTCATTGCCTCACTATTTCCTTCTATTGCCTCCAATACACCTCTTGCTTGCTTTTGCTTTGTGAGTTCAAGTGCTCTCCTGTGTTTCTCATGTCTCCATTTCCCYAGTTCTTTCTTGGTTTTGATTAATTTAGTTCCCACCCTCCTCAGTTTCCCATAGTCTTTCCTATCCTCCCTTCCTTGCTGTACCTTTTTTTCTGTTTCRTTTCTCTTTTCATTTGATTGTTGAAACCCATTGTTTCTTATTTTCCTGCCAGTTCTTCTACCTTTCTTGAGCCATATTTAGCCAGAAGCTGAGCTCTCTGCTGCTCTTACCCCTCAAATTGTGAGGATTTAAACAGTTCCTGTGCACTAGGATTTCCAAAGTGCCAATCCAGCTAAGGGGAACTGATGTGGTTTGGCTCTAACGTCTATGAAGAGAGATATTGCAAAAGCCAGCATAACARTAGCACTGACCAATGCTCTTGGGCTCCTCACCCTGCTCTTGGAGTTGGATTCAAAGCTTATCAACTTAATGGGTTCTGGATCAGACCTGCAAGTAACAGCACCCTATCAGATTTCTGTCCTTTATTTCCATAGAAATCTCAGTGCTCTTGGTTTCTTCCAGTGTTTGCTTTGGCTCCCAACATTATGTTTGGTTTGGGGTTTTTTATCAAAATAATGATTCTAAAGTACATATAATATATGTAGCTGTCAATGAAAAGGGACCATACTATGAAATATATTCAAACTCATATATATGTGCATATATRTATACATGTGTATAYATAAATATATGTATAAAATTCCTAGKTTTTGGACACCCATAGCAGTTATCTAGTATTTTGGGAAATCTTTTGTCATTCCCTTTCTTCTCTGCTAAGCAGTATCTAACCATTAGCTTTCTAAACTTTAGATATTCGGTCTTCTAAATGGGTAGCAGGAGTGTTGATAGTACAAAAATCCTAATTTATTTTTTTTTAATTCATTCTAAGTTACAAACTCAGCTTTTGGGGGTATTTTCAGTTAATTTGGGTTTTTTTTAATAGTCCTTCATTTACTTATTTTCTCTATTCCCTTTGCCCAACAACTTCAATGTAGAAACGTTTTGATTTGTTGTTCTTCATGACAATATTTGGGGAAAACTTATAGCATCCTTCCAGTACTTAAACAGGTGCTTACAAGAAGGGTGAAAAGGGATTTTTYCCAGTGGCAGGGAGTGATGGGACAAGGGGGAACGGCTTCAAACTGGGAGAGAGTAGGTCTAGGTTAGAAATGAGGAAGAAATTCTTTACTATGGAAGCAGTGAAGCACTGGAACAATTTGCCCAGAGAAGTTGTAGATGTCCCATCCCTGGAGGTGACCAAGGTTGCACAGGATTCTGAGTAACCTGGTCCAGTGACCTTTAAGGTCCCATCCACCTCGAGTTGTGATGCACTGAGTATTACCCCACTTGCTCTCAAAAGGTGCTGGATCTTGCTGGTTATTTCTGTGTTCTGTGAGAGCCCCATCATAAGGTGACCTCTTGAGAGGGGGCTGCTGCCAATGCTAATTTTCCTCCTCTTCCCTGGAAGGCTCTGGAGCTGTCTGAGAAAGGAATTGGGGTGCTCACCATCCCATAGGTGACCATGAGCAGGCCCAGGAACCAAGCCAAGCCCTGATGTTGCTGACATGACACCACCTTTTCTTCTGTAAAATTATGTCTAATAGGAGCATGACAGAAACCCCTGCTTCCTCTTCTCTTCTCTTCTCTTCTCTTCTGTCTCCCTCCATCTGTCTTTCCAGCTACTGCTCCTGTGAAGTTCAGTGCTGGTGACAATTGGAGAAAAACAGTTCCTGGCTAATCCAACCCTTTCTGCTCTGATTGGATTTTTCTCCTTGTGTCTGCTTCTTTATTTGATTTAAAACCTTCAACTCCTTGAAGGTTTTCCATTAAGATTTGGAGCACAGTTTGGAGTGGGGGGAGCAGTCAGAGCATTACCTAAAAAGTGCCAGTTTATTTTTAGCTAATGGAAGAGGGGGTTGATTGGATTAGCCAGTGATGTGAGTACCTGGTGCGGGCTGCTATCAACACATCAACAGTGGAAGGGTTAAGTACACTTTCTTTCACTTTCACTCACCCCTTTTGCCCTCTCCTGCTTTGCCTTTCCTCACCCAGTAAGTGACACTTGCAGCAGCAGCAGTGCGAATTCTTGGCCCTGTTCTAGCACTGGAGTAAATSCTGCAGTCCCTCCTGCTGCTCTGCACTTGCCACCTGACAGCAGTGGATGCTCAGGAAGACCAAGGGGTAAACTTTTAAAGCTTCAGCCTGGGTTTTAGCCATGTGATGGCTATTAAAGCAATTGGGAGCCAGGTGGCTAAAATCCAGTGCAATTCTTTGTAATGGTACCCCTGAGAGTGCCCATCTCCTTTTAGCACTGCTATTGATTAGGCAATTCTTGACTTTGAGAAACAAAATTGGTGCGTGCATCAAGGTTCTTTTCCTCAATTTGGCCTGGTTTGAAACGAATCGTTCACCCTTGGCCATTATTGTAAGCAGCTTTAAGCTTTGGTTAATTTCAGTGTGATTTAAGTTTTCTATCCCCTTCTCTGTGGAGGGCTGTTGTTTACTCATCTTTGCCAGGACATCTCCAGAGTGTTTGGTCTTTACCCTCATCTCCCACAATGATCCTGTTATCTTGTCCASTGTGACTGTCCAAGCTCAGTAAAATGCTGGGGGCTTTATTTAATGGCTGCACACAGTGCACAGCAGGCAGGATGAGGGCCAAGGGCTGCTTGGTTTTCAGGAGGTGCAGTGCATTTAATGAGGTGTAGACCATGTTATGTTCTAGCTTGTGGTCCAGCCCCTGCCTCTGAATGGGTGTGGAGCTCTCAGAGGGAGCACATAAACCTTGAGCAAGTTGCTCCTAAATTCAGAAACAATGAATATTTGATGATTTCTAGGGGCTGAAGGGCCACACAGGTACATGAATGTACACTTATGTTTGTGAGAAGGTCAAAGTAATTGTGTATAAAAAATATAAGGGAGACAGTTCCCCAACCCTCTTATGTTTTGCATTTCCCTTCCACTATATTCCCCATTCCTTTTTATTTTTCTAAGGTGTAGGAAGATTTTCCATCATGTTGTGTCATTATTTGTGGAGAGACAGGACAGGTTCTGCATGAGGATGTGCCCTTTGTTTTGGGMATTTAATGCATTGCAGTAATTTATGTGGGTTTTCCCATCTGTTACTTTTGGATGTTCTAGAGCATTCTTGTGAACTGTTGGGTAATGCTAAGTACTGCCACAAGTGACTGGCATTGGATAGCTTTTKCCTGCAATAGAACCCAAAGTGAAAGCTGGGCTGGACCTGGATGGAGAAAGCTCTCGAGCCAGTCTGGTGCTTCAGCAGCCAGGGGAAGCTGTGTGAAGGCTCTAGAKCCTGCTGCTGCATCACTTTTCTCAGTGCTTCCCTTGTAGCCCCCTCACTACTGTCCAGAGAAGGTGGTATTTAACATKTCTGTGTTGCCAGAAGACCTTTGTTGGGATGTTTGGGTGTGGGGTGAGATGTAAAAARTGGAATTGGAGATGGAAATTCAGAAACATTGGCTTCAGAAAAACAGCTGTTTCTTATTCCTGTTTCTGTTCAAACTGGGAGAAAGCAGCTCCTCAGGTGTCACAGTAAACCTAGGAAGTCCATCACCCCCTTGCCAAAGAATGTTGATTTAGGAGCCCCAGGAGCAGTTTTATAAGACAGCCCCGTCTGTGTTGAGCTGGGAGGTTGTCAAGGCCCAAAACATTCTGCATGAACAAGCTGTTGTATTCCAATGAGAAGTTGTTCCATCTGAAAATTCAGTCAGTTCTCTTGAAAATTCAGCTCATCATGAGCTTAGTTTGAAACGTGATGCCAAGATTACATGGACAGCATTGCTGTAGGACTGAGGAGCTCCAAGAAAAGGAAAAGTGGGCACCACCTCTCCTATTCCAGTCAAGTTCAATGGAAGTTTTTCTGAAAGGAGATTTTTAGAAATCCTAGCAGAATGACAAATTCCAAGATCTGTTTTAAAAAAATATATATACATATATATAGATAACATGAAATGATAGAGAGCACAAATAGTGCAGAAACATGAATATTGAMGGCTCCAAGGCAGATTGCTGAAGCCTGAAGCCTGTGTAAAAATACATGCACCTTTGGTAGTGGAGGCCTTGCCAAACTCATTAATGAAGCATATGCAAACGTTCTACTTTGCAAACATACTTCCTGTTTCATTAGATTCTCAGAAATCAGCATAGGGAAYCTGAAGGAAAAGGTATTTGATCTTTAAATTTTTGTTGTTGCAGGAAAACACATCCCTGTGTTGTTTTACATTCACAGCTGATGTTATGTCACAAAGTCTGATATTTTTAAAGAGCTTTATATGTGCATTAAAGCCTCCTCTGTTTTATTTGAGGTTTCTCAGCCACACATCTGAAGCTGGTGGTTTTCCACAAATATTTTGAGTGGAAGTAGCTYCTGTGCATAGAACTAAACCAGATATTCCCCATGTAGGTAGCTCTTACCACAAGGGAGGTACTGCAGACATGAAAATGCTGAAGGGCAGAAGGGGAGCTCCTTCTCCCAGAGTTCGCTGAGTGGGCTCATGATCTGTGACTCTCWCTCTCTTCTGCCAAGTTATTTCTGTTTTGCAGACCAAGACAGAGGGCCAAAGGGGTTGGGAGAACAGAGCTGTGCTTTGATGGGGAGAGAGGAGAATGTGCTGTCTTCAAGYGCCTTCTGATTCTTTTGTGTTGTGCTGTCCTTTTGAGCCAAATCTCCAGTGGGTTTTCCAGACTGGGGAAAGCAGCAAGGATCAATAGTGAGAGGAAGGAATTAATACCAAATTTGGTTCTACCCACGGTGTAATCCTGTTTATTTGCAAAGAGCAAACATGGTTCCATTGCCTTTCCTGAGCACAGGAAAGATTCTATGGGTAATGCATKTGCTATCAGAACTTAACCATCCCTGAGCCAACATTCWTGTCTGCACCTGTCTGTAATTTTTGAGTTTGTTTTTCCCCCAMCCTATGCRCATCTGAAATCGTCTGTCCTGCCTSTTTCAGCCTTRCAATGCCAGTTTGGAAGGTARCCTTTGGTTCAATTGCTGCTTAACRTGTCTTGTGATCTCTTTGTTTTGGTTAATGGCTCCGGTTGCTTCATTTCTTAAAGGACCTTACTTTTTCCTATATCTTAAATAATGGGCTGTAAAWGTGTCCAAAGATCTAAGCATGGCTTCATTAACTCCTTCACAGGAAAACGTTTAAGTATGTTAAGGTATTAATTACAATATAAAAGTGAGAAACAGTTGTGTCCTGATATCCTTTAGCTAAGATAAAACATTGCTGCTTCCCCTGGCCTTGGTAGAGCAGCACCATTTTATGTCAAGAGAAGCTGTTGTCTATTAGCAGTCAGCAGTGTTGGCTCTTGACCATTGYTTTTCTTTCCCTTTCTCCCTATTGAACCAGTTTTGGTCCACACATTCAAACATAGGCTGAGGAGAATGTGTTTGGTTTTTATTTTTAAGTTCTCTATATGGAAAATCTTGAAAGTAGGCATCACCCACCTAAAGAACTGAAGTGACTTTATGTGACTAAAGGCTGCTCTTCYCTGTGCCAGTTTTTTCTCCCTAGGCAGCAGAGTTCCTCAGTGACTTCTTTAGCATCATTTCATGGCATCAAAGAACGAGTGAGTCACAACCACTCTGCTCAAACTGGTTTCTTGCCCTCCAATCTCAAAGCACCTCTCAGTAAYGCAGGCTGGGGATGTTTCTCGATATTTCTGTCAGTGGTTCTCCCCAGAAACCACAAACTATCGGTCCCAGATTGATCCATAAAACTGAAGAGTTTTTCCAGAAATGCTGGGGGGAAACACCTGGGACTTCTCAGCCCCTAAGATGAGGAGCAAATGTACCAAGCTGTGTCACACTCGTGGCTTGGTTTTGCCAGGGGATAGTTCCGGTGATTTTGTGCCTTCCAGCATTCCAGGGTTCCTCAAACCCTGRGAAGAGGAATGACAAAGCAAGGTGACAGGGCTGTGATACCAGACTAGTCCTGAGGCATCCAGCCCAAATGATGGGAGGCAGAGCCTGTGGAAGGAGTGTGTTTAAGAGAGGGGTGGTATCTCRCAGCTTTTGTGCCATCCTGTGTGTACATTTCCTTTCAGAGGGCCCAGGAGCTTCAGCTCCGTGTAGCAGGGTGCTCTGGGAGGCATCCATGAAAATGTCATCCCTGAAGCATGAGGGATGTGTTTGAATGACACATTGCAGTTCTCAGTGGGGGAGTTTTAGTTTGTTTTCCTGTGGAGTAGAATACCCAAGTACAGAATTAAATCAGCATTTGGGAAACATTCTGTCCCTCTCTACGCTGATTTTCCAGAGCTGCTTTTCACTGCATGCCTAGAAGGTCCCATTCAATTAGGAAATGTAGAAGTGCATGTACATGGTTTAAAGCAGTGCATGGGAGGCTGTTCTATTTTTCAAGCTCTTAAAAAATGTGACCACAGAGGATATCAACACAGATTTGTGGGATCATCTTAGAAAAGGTTGAATATCAAGTTTTGTTGCAAATACATATGCCATCAAAACTTGATTTAGCAATGCTGTTTACCATTTGATCAGATAAAAGAATATTAGCTCTTAAAAATGAGACACAAACTGAATTCCCTCTTCAATGCAGTATATAACAATTCCATATTTCTCTGGGCTCATATAGCTCTTTTTTGTCATCCAAACAGACACATGCAGAAGTAGCTTTTGAGCCCCTTCCCATGACAGTAGTTTAAAACAGCAGAGGTCCACATGTAAAAGGAGGTTTGAAATGCCTTGTGGTGGTTTTTGCTTTTGTGGTTTCAATGGCCCTGCCTGCAGCTCTTCCCCTGCTCTGCTGCTGGAATCACTGACCAGCAGCCTGGCAGGGACCTCTGATGCTGTGCCCTGATGTGGGGAGGCAAAGCCACAGGCTGCTCTGCAAGGGCTGGTAGTGAGTAGCTRGGACAGCATTACCTTGAACCTGCACAGCCATGTGCCCAGGGGACTGTCATCATCAGGGGACTTTCAAACAGAGACCCAGTTCAAATCAGAATAAACCTCTCATTTCTTTTTGTCTGGTGTATTGCAATGGAATAACACCAAGCTTGATCCAAAGTTCACTGGTGTTTTTCTTTTGACTGCCCTGGGCTCTGAAAGAAACCAAATAAACAGCCTGTGAGCAAAATTGTAGAGAATGATCAACGTGCAACAGTCCTGCTGCGTTTGCCTCATGCCGTCAGTCATTATGAAAGCTGCATAATTCTGGAGCAGGACAGCAATTTCCACACAGCAAATTGCAGATCGTGTTTGCCAACCCACAAAAACCATCACAATATTTGCTTTGAAACTTCACAGTGCTATCAAGGGCAAATTCACTTTATCTGTACAAACGGACCCCTCGAGAAAACTTRGATTGCACATGCGAGGAAGAGCAGGCAGAACTTGGCTCTGGGCATGAGAGAAGTAAATCTGGCTTCCTTCTGTGGTGGAAATGGGAACAAGGAAGCACAAAGCTGGGGAGATACATAACTGCCAAGTTCCAGGGAGAAAATGTCAGTGCTACTGAGATAATGGTTCTCTGGCTCCCCAGATTCATACCTTGTTCACCTTCCTACCCAGGTCCTTTGGTAAAAGCAGGAAAATCTGCTGTTCTGCAGGTTTCTCGTGAAGCACAGCATCCTCCAGTGCACCTCTGTGCTTCTKCTGATCAAATTTATCAATTTATCCATGGTGTGAGTGAACTTACACTGCCAGAAACAACCCCATTTTTTCAAGCTAGAACCATCAAAAAACCAGTTAGCGGGCTTTCTTATTTTATTTGAGTTATCAAAGGAATTTAAAAGTTTATGTTATTATTCAGCATTGCAGGCATCACTGAGTTTAGTCTCAGTTTTAGGTGGAAAGGTTTTTTTTACATTCCACCACCTATCTTGACAGATTCTGTGTGTGCCAGAGGCAGTGGTCTTAACCYTGGATCAAAACCTAATCTCTCCTGCTTTTGTAAAACCTTTCCCTCTAATTCTCTCTCTAGCAAATTATATTCTGTTCTTTGCCCTTGAATAATTTTAAAATGTATAGAATAAAGTGTGAGTGCGGTGGTTCTGTTCCATTGAGTGATACCTGGTAATCAAAATACTGCATTCATATCTTGCAGCAATGATCTCATTCCTACTGGGACAGCACTCCTGCGAGCGCAGGCCCGTGTTGTGTTCATCCTGTTACAACCAGATAAACTCATAATGTAGACAGATAAGAGCTATACTCATTAATCTATTAATTGCCTATTGTCAGTTGTCAATATGTTTCGCTTGATGGGAAGCAGGAAGATTAGCTTGTATTGTGAGGATGTCGTTCTGTGCTCTGTATTACTRTTATTTTATTTTGATGTGTGGCATGCTAGGAAATTGCATTCAAGCTTGTGGCGTCTCACCCGAACAGAGTAGAGCTTGCTGCTTTTTGGGTTCCTGGAACCAGAAAAGTGCCATGGCCCAAAGAAAAAGCTTTTTTTCAGTCAGGGGACCCTGAAAGAGCTGTGACTGTATTGAGTAGCACATTTTTTTATGATGGGCATTCAGGACACTCTTAAAATCAACACAGCCTGAGATACCCTGATTTCCCGGGGAAGCTGAAACTCTGTGGGGACTTCATTGTTGGCTGGAAATTTGAGACTGATTTTGTCTGTGACTGGAGCTGCTGGAGCAAGATTTTATTATAATTGTGTGACCTTTAATACACCATGAAGAGGTTTCAACTTCTCTATTTTTCTAGCCTATAACAAATCAAATGTTTTACTGTAATGTACAGTCGCCAAGTTTACACCTTAAGAAGGGTGATTTTCAAGGGCTTATCTCTACAAAGAACAGTGGAGCAGAGACAGTTTCAAAAAAAAAAAAAAAGAAAAAAGAAGGGAGAGGAACATCATAGAAGCACTTTATAGACCTATTTGAATCACAGCTTTAAGTCATTTATATCACGGCCAAAAAGCCCATCCATGTGTGCATTTAATAATGATGGCCAATTCTGAACGAGGACTGGAAATTTTCCTCTCCGTGGCTTGAAGCAAAAAAACCCCTCRCTGTTTCTGAGTTGGTAACTTGACCTGTTTGAATTATTTTATTACTTGTGAGACTGTCAGCCAGGTGGCCAATGTTTAAACTCCGAGGACAGATCTGGGAATGGGTTTTTGTGGAGCTACCATGGTGAGGAGCAGCTGATGATTGGGCAGCTCRGGCCTTTTCTAGGCAGGTCTGTCTGACAAATATCAGCTCATCCATGGGGCAGGGAATCTTGTGCCATCCATGCACAGGTGTTAAGGATACAGGCAGATTTTCCATATTATCCAGTAATATGGAAAATTATTGGTAGCACATGCCTTAAGAACCCACCTTTCTTAATTTTTACCAAGACAGAGTGAAGTATTTTACWACCCCAAGGCAGCCAAGATGTGTTCCCTTTGCCTGCAGAAACCCAAACAATGGATATAGGAATCCATTGGAATAGGAATTCCACAGGAATTTGCAGGATCCAGAATTCTCTGTTATGATTATCAAGGTTRGTCCCATAGACCAGCATTTAAGCAAATGCATTTTCTCATGATGTGTGGATGGCACCAGGGTTTTATTTCATATTTCCAAGGGGATAAAAAGTGTAGCTGAAATGCATGTGGGYCTTCTAACATCCAAAGAAATTCTGTTTTCTCTAGCTATTTTACTCTTCTGGGCTTCTTTCATTCTGTGAAACATTAAGGAGGAAAAATATATTAAATTCAATGAAATTACATGAAGGAAGAAAGGAAGGAAAAAAAATTCTTTTTCACTGAAAATGCACCAAACCCYTTTAAAATGAGGAAATTACTTTTCTCAAATATCATTAATGTTTTAACTTATWTTTTAGGAAGCCAGAGGCATTACAATTTTACTCTTTTTCATCTCCTCTAACCTTCTCCAGAAGAGAAGGCATTTTGGAACCTGGCACAAGAGCAGAAGGTAAAGTAGGAAAACCAGAATAAGAATGAAGAAGAGAATCTCTGGCTAGCATTCAGATATCTGTATTCACTGGACACCAGTCAGATATTTGTATTCAGAACCTCAAAGGCAGCAAATGATAGAAAGGTGTGAATGGAAGTTTAATGCTTTGAAAACTTATTTAAGAGTAAATGTGATCCATTTAAATGCCTCCAAAATAGAAAAATTCAAAAATACGGAATTTTTTTACATCTTTCAATTTCAACAAACTATTTTACTTTTACATGAACATGGCTGAACCCAGGGTACCCTACAGATAAAATGCATGTCATATCCTTTCCCTAAGTATTTCTTCACTGATGGGGACTGAGCTGCAGAGATTAAATGCCTCACTTCTGGTCCCACAGCCAACACATGGCAGAGTCTTAAAATGGAGCCAGCTGTCCCAAGTTTGAGATGAACCCCTGAGCCAAAATCTCTCTTCCTTATCATCCTTTGTTTCTCTTTCTTTCCAGTACCTACTCTAAGCATTTATTCTGTTTTGTTCATGGAGATCAGTGGTCTCAGCTTGTTTCAAGCACCCTAGAATTTGACCCTTTATGGTTTTTTTTTCTTTGTACATTTCCTATATATTGAGCTGCTAGCTTTGTATTTCTCCTTGCTCCCAGATCCCTCCCTACTGTGCAGAAGGTGACAGCTTTGGGACCACAATGTTTTGTCATTTTTGACCTGCAGGATGGTGCACACCCCTTTTTAGCTTGCGTCCCATTGTAAGTCATCCCCTTTTGATCCAGTCTCCATCCCCTTTTATTGAMCAGCTCCCCTATTTCCACTAAATGTTTCAACCCTGCTGCCTGCTCCCTTTTTGCTTTGTTTAATTCACAATATTTCTGCAGCAGAACTGAGTCTGCCATCAGTTTGTTTAGGGAGCAGAAGACAAAGCCAGGCTGGTGCTGGTGCTGATGAATAGGTCACTGGTGACAACAACCCGTGCTGCAGAAGTCAGCCCCCACTGACACTGTTTTCAGTCCACTTGAATGGAAACTCCTGGGAGCCTTTCTTTCAGGAGCCCAGGGGTGAGGGAGGCAGGAAAAGGCAAAGAAAGGGAACAGAATAATTAGAGCAATAATGCTCCAGCTTTCTCAGTTGTGTGTGGATTGGCTAATCAAAGTGAGCAGTACYTTGGGCACCTGTAGACGTGGCAGGTGAGGAGGCTGCCCCCTTTTCCCACTGTGGCCTCTGCAGTGGGCACAGTGACTGCTCTGTCTCTGGGTTTTCTCTCTGTTTTTAGGTTAGATGCTGTCACCTTTAGAAACAAGACCTTCATACGGCCTTACCCTTATTGAGTGAGATGTAGCAATGATCAGGAAGGGAATTGATGCTGGTCTGGGCCATCCAATGAACATAAAATCCAGTGCTACAGCTTTGACTTCTTCCAAATGAGCTGAAACCACCTCTGTGGTGCCTCAATGCAAAGCCAGGGTAAGAGAGAGAGGTGCTGGGAATGCACAGAACAAACCCCATCTTCCAGTGCTTCTAGAACACACATCACTCGTATTGAGATACAGTCCAATTATAAAATTTGGGGGTTTTGCTATCCAAATGAAGTCCATTTTATTTAGACACAATTGGAAACAGCAGCCATCTTTGTCAGAGGATTCTGAGGCTCAAACTGTAGGGCAAAACAATTTGAGTCATAGGTACAGGAAATGATGGGTGTAAGTAAGGAGAACGTTGGTTGGATAGACAGGACTGGTGAAACAGCACTTTATTAATCAGAAAGCCAGTTTCTTAAAATGTAGTAGGCAAGTAGTTTGAACAGGCTTGCAAGAGACATCCAGAAATACCAACAGAAATGCAAAAGAAGAGGTAGATACTAAAACATTTGAAATCTAACCTTTAAATGTAAAGTAATAGATTTTCTTGAAGTCTTTCAGACTTTAAATCTTTGTTCACAGATTAAATAGCATAAATACTTGGGGGAGATGGGCTTTTCCAATTCAAATAGGAAATGCATTTTATGAAAAAAAAATCCTGGATGTAATTTTAATATAGACAAAGAGGGTGAGAAACATTAGTGCTAGAGTAAAGGGACCAACATAAATTTGTTTCTATTTCTGGATTACATGTAACTAAAAGTGGTCAAAAGTGGTAGAAAACACCACTGAATAATTTTTGTGATTTTTTTTTCTGAATATCTCTGATTGGTCAGAAGAAAACCTAATCACAGAGAACATACAATTGTATGTGCATATTTCTTTTATACTCTGCTCCAAGTTTTGCATAGGCTGTTTACTTTAGGGAGTTAATTTTCAAATAACTTTTTTCACATTCTGCAAAACTTTTGAGGTCTCAGTATATTTCACATAGCTGACCTGTATGGCAAGAAGCTTGTTATTTAGTTTGTGTTTATGAAGAATACGATCTGCTTGTTTTATTCAGTAGAAGTCAATTTCTGTGAGCAAAAAATTCAAAGACTGTGATGACAGGGATGTCAATAATCAGAAGAGGGAAGGCACTAGGTTTGGGATATATAGCATAACTTCTAAATCAGGTGGTTTTGAGAAATTATTAATGTTTTGATGCTATGCCAGCTGTAAAAGTGATCATTGCTAGGATGGGTTGGTTTCTCTTTGAGCCTCCTTTTCTCCAGGCTAAACACTCCCAGCTTGCTCAGCTGCTCCTCACAGGACTTGTGCTCCAGACCCTTCCCCAGCTTCATTGCTCTTTTTTGGACTCTCTCCAGCCCCTCAATGTCTTTCTTGTAGGGAGGGACTGAGACTGAACACATGCAGGTTTATTTAGAAATTGCTTTAGGGAATCTAACCTGGGTCTTAATTGCTCTCTGTGATCTGTTATAGCTTTCCCAGCTCTTTTGGTTTGTCCAAGCTAGTGGGATTTTTGGGGAGTAGATTAATTTTTGAGAAATTATTCTACTTAAATGGTTTCAAGCTCTTGAAAGTATCAGATATATGTTTGTATAGTTTGATACAACATCTCCTGATTTTAGGTTCAAAAACAGAGTAGAAAATTTGTAAAATTGTGGTCAAGTGGGAGTGCAAGGTTCCAAAGTTGTTGAAACAATATATTTGATAAAAATGATCAAATTGAGTAGCCTTCTAACTTTTAGTTATGAACATTTTAAAGAYTTTAAAGTGGTTTTAATGCAGATTTGGGACTAGAAAAATATAGAACCTCAAAAAAAATTCTGAAGGACAAAAAACTGTTTCTGCTTGATTTCTCAGTATTCATACCACTATTTTTATTTTAGAATATTACCATTCTAATTTGTGGTATTTTACACTTTACATTGCAGCAAGGCAAACACAACCTTATAAATAAGCATAAGAATGCAGAATCTCTTGTAGAATTGGACCAAATGATATCATAGGAATAACTGAAAAGGAAACAAATGCTTTTATATATTTTCCAACATTTTATAGTCTTCTGGTTTTATCAGACTGAGTGAGATTTGTATGACCATTTAGTTTCACATAGGAGATATTTTTTTCTTATGTCAGAATCCTTAAAATTCTTGTTTAAAAAGGAGGAAATCTGGACTGCTCTCATGAACTGGCAACTAACCCAGAATTTTCACAAAATGATCACTATTGAACATTTGATGGAAAAGTTTATTTACATGTGAAATATGAAGGCAACTTGAAAGTCTGTCTCTAAGAGCCCTTTTTGCTGCTGGCACATCACCTACACAGTGAAAATTACWATTCTGCTATCGGCAGGGATTAACACTCACTCCTTCCACTTTGAAATATGCTTTTTGAAGTGTCCTACCAAATTAGGATACCTTGCAAGAAAACTTGGGAAAATATTCTGTTGCAGATGATGATTTTTAATTCCAGGCACTTTATCTTACAATCCTTGATTCTGATTTCATAGTGYAATGATTATTATGTTTTCCACCCCCCATGGCAGCTCATTGTGCTGGTAATCACATTGCAGCAGTGTGAGTTTGTAGGAGTATGTGCATAGCAAAGTTTGGAGCTCCAGGACCTTGATGAGGCTCCACTGTTCACAAACATCACAAATAAATAATTTCCTAATAGTTCTGCTCTTTTTGGCTGGTGCCCTTTTGACACATAGCGCTTTCAAATCAGATTGATTGCCTCTCCAGAAAGGGTTCCCATGACAGTGAAGGGATGATGGGTGCTTCAGCCTTTACCAGGGCATTCCTTTCTCTCTCAGGTTCTGATTGGGGGGTACATAACATTTTGTAGAGATTAGACTCAGTTGGTTTATCAGTGGGCTCAGCACAGCCCTGAGAGAGAACAGGCACCAGCTTTGTCCGTGCATTGTTGATGTCCAGAGACAGCTCAGCAGAGAAGCTTGACTGGATCTTTTTGGAAGGACAGTACTTACCCCACTGCTTTCATGTAACTTACCCATCCTGCYCTCTTAATTTATATTCACAGAAGCCCCTTTTTTCATATTACAGTGGTGAAAGAACCCTAAGACAGCATTTACCTACCCAGTAAAACAGCTGAAACATTGCATCTGCTTTTAGAAGTAACTTATCAGGCAGAAGTGAGGAGAAGCCAGTACCCCAGGTCCTGCACAATGGGCACAGACCTCCCTTAAATGTTCTGTACATCAGCAGAGGTGGCTAAAAGCAAGAAAATTCTGTAAGGAAGSTATTAACAGCATGATGGGCAAAGCAGTGTGTTCTGGGGGAACCTGCTGACCTAAAGGAGCAAAGATGAGGTTCTGCTGAAATTTAAAAGCARTGAACTAAGGTGAGAATTCCTCTGGAAAACTACATCTGTGTTTAACTGAGGGTCTGTGGATGCACAGCTCCACAGCTGTAAAATTACCCAGGTACTGTGAGCATTCAGCAAACACACTTTATTACTCCAAATCTACATTTACAGGTATGCAGTAAAACTTGAGCATTAAACCAACACCATCAAGTTGTTTTACAGAGCTCCAGAAGTGAGATAACCTTAGGAGTTCCTCTACCCATCTGCACAGCTCTGAGCTTCTTCCACTGGAGATCATTTAGAAATGTTGGCAATCTTGGTCCTATTAAACAGAGCTTTCAAATGACTGGAGCATTCTTTGGGGCTGAAAATAAAATTTGCAGAAGTTAATTTTCTTAAATGCACGCCCAGTGTGAGCTGGTGTCTCGTAGGAGAAAGGTACAATGCAGCAAGAGAAAAAATTGCTTCTGCTGCCCCCTTGATTTTTCACTAAGAGAAGCACAGCTGTGCTGAATATTATGAGAGGCAGCATTGCTACCAAGAACTGGACAAGTAGGGAGCTGCCAGTTATGCACAATTTTTGCTGAAGTATAATAAAAGTACTCTGCCAGCTTATGGTACGTATCACAGCACTATTTTGTTAAAACAAGAAGTTGTTATTTTCATTTATCACACTRTTTCAGGTGTGTTTTGGTCTTCTTCTGTCCTTGTCATCCTCTCAATTTGCTGACTCCGTTTAATTGCATCACAAAATTTGAAGAGGTTAGTACTTTTGTGTCACTCTCRAGTACTTCTGAAGGCTGCAGGAGTTTACTTTCTGCATTTTCAGTTCATTGAGCTGCAGATAGATGTTCTCTCTCATCTAAAACTCATCATTTCCTTACCATTGGAGAAAAAAAAAAGGTACATTTAGGAAATTAGTGTGTGGCTTTTCCAATTTGTTCCACATACAACTGCTCATCAACAGTACAGAAACAAGGAATTGGCACACAGCTACAAGTGTGTGTTCAAATTAAAAGTGTGCTTTGCACATTTAGTCTGGTGCTGTGCAGAGATTACAGGAGGAAAATACTTTTATCAGGCAACTAAAAGCTCATTAATGCCAGGGAAAGCTGTTGCCACCTCCTACCTTCTTTKTAAGGCAGTAAAGGAGGAGAGGAGCCACAGCAGAGTCACTGTGTGCCAGCTGTGCTTGGAGTGACTCCCCTCAGTCCTGAACACTTGGCTGGCATTAATGGCCACAACTCTGGTGTCTCCACTCACCTCCCTCCTGTTTTAAGGGAAGTGAAGTGTAAGCAGTAGCCTCACAAAACATCTATTGGATAGTGATTGAAGAAAAMCTCCTAATTAATTAATTATAATAATATTTGGAATCATAGAAACGTGAAAATTGGAAAAGACTTTTAAGGTCATCAAGTCCGACTGTTGAAGCATAGGAAGCTGAAGAATGAAGATGCAAAGTAAAAGCCTGACATTTCCCACCCAGACCCTGCAGTGATGCTGGCTGGCTGTGGAGCAGGCCTTGGTTCTGAGGCAGGGAGGATTGATTTGTAATTACCATGTGATAGCTGGAAATTCAGGGTTGTTTTCCGTGCTTTTGTAGCAGGTGGCAAATAAAATGTTTTAACTTCTTTCAGATTTTTTAGGGAGGTGAGGAGATTACTTTCTCATTAAATTTTTAGCATGGGAAAGAGAGAAAAAAATTGAACCTAAGGAAATTATTTCACTTCATGTATTTTGAAGGTAAGTTTTCCACTCTGACTTTGTGTTTCACCTYATTCTCTAAAATTTAAAAGGCAATTTTCACTTTTTTTCTGTTTTAAAAATGCTATGTGCTCTGCTTTCAAATATGGCCATGGTTAGCTTTTGTGCCACACAGTGCCAGAATGTCTTAGAGAAATGAGCTCGTTATAGAATAAGATGTGCATTTTTWAATTTTACGATATAAGCCATGAACTAAATCTCTGCCTGCCTTTCTTGCACCCYCAAAAATGGGGATCTGGGAGTTACAGTATGGAGCAGCCTATTGTGGCTCCTTCACTTATGCAAAGAGGTCATGGATGATGGAGTCTGGAATACAAAAGGTGTAGGGCGCTCCGYATCTACGAGGAGAGGATCAAAACAAATCTCCTTTATCTAATGCAGAGCCTATTACTGAATCAARCATGGGGATGTGAAGGGTCCAAGTGTGTTTCAATAATCTGTGTTACAAACAGACTGTAATCTGCACAATTAAGCTCCTTGGAGTTGGCAGGATTTTGTGCAGTTGGCAGTTTTCCCCTTGAGTAAAGGTCAGAAAGAGGGGAGTGAATTAAGCAATGGGTAACTTTTTAAAGGTATTCTGTAATTCCATTGAACGTTAGAAATATTTTCTTCATTGTGCTGGTGTCTTTAGGGAAGAGTGAGTTGTGTGTCCTAATTTAAAAGCCTGCCTGTTCTGAGAGTAGGGGCAGGCTGCACAATAAAGCAAGGAGGCAAAGGGAATAGGAAACCTCCCTGTGGGTGGGACCTGAGCTGCCAGCCCGTGTCCRATTGTGGCACACCCTGGGGAGCTCTGCTCATGTGAATGTCACCTTAGAGTTGCCCTTAACAGGTATCCCTGACTGTTTTCAGGTTCAGGGAGAAATGCCTGAGACTTTGCTTACTCCATCCTGCATGGATATCTTGCTATCCAGACCGCGATTTCTTCTTACAAATGCAGTTCTCTGTTCTGCAGGGAGGTAGAGCGTGTGCAGTTCCACCCAAATGGGTGGTGTAGGGTTTCTCTCACAGTAGGACAGCCTCTTTTCTTGATTACAATGATGAGAAAGCATTTTCATTTAAATGGGAAAATGCTTCAATGGTTTTCTCGTCCCTTGCCCTCCTCTTGGCAGGCAAAGGCACGATTGGGGCACTGAGTTTATCACAGGCCAAGGGGGGAATTCTCTTAGGAGCCTCTTGTTGAAATGTTGGCAAGACATCACTGAGCAGTTCTAAAGACCTTGGGAAGCCCCAAATGTCTCTGAATTTTCCCACCACCAGTCTTGAATGTAGTTGCCTCTTTGGCTCTGCAAACCTTGGGAGAACATCAAGGTATGTCCTCGCAGGCTCCACAGYGTGCTCATCAGCACAGGGGCAGCCCTGCAGGACGGGGAGGAAAGCTGATTGGAAAGGGAAACCACCACCCACGCACTAATCTTTTTGTTTCCCAAAGCTTTTYGGTTTTTTTCTTCACCTTTTCTCCTCCACAAAATAAACTCAAGGGAAAGGCATTATTTGCCAGAATCTTTTCTGGGAGAGTGAGCTGGAGAAGCTGCGCTGCCTTTGCTGCGCACAGATTCTCAGATCCTTCAAAAGCCTCTGTCCAGCTGCCTCGCTCTCGCTGCCGCTGTGTGGTGCGGTCTCACTTCCTTCATCTTTTGTGTCTTGCCACTACACTGTAAAATCGGGGGAAACATTTTTCCTCCACTTACACTTCACCATTTTGGGGCAAATTAATTCTACTCCCACTTACTCAAAGAGATGCCTGTAGAATCGTGGAGGGAGGCAGCAGAGGAGAGGTGGGATTTTTCTTCTCTGTGTATGGAAATCAAATATGGCCTGACCAAAACCTCCTTTTCTTTCTGTTCTCCTCACTCCCTTTCATCTTTTCTGGTTTTATTTAGGTGTTAAGTGTTTACTAAAACCATTTCAAACCACAGCTCAGCTTACTATTTGAACCAAAACCGTAATAGAAAATTATTTTCCCTGTGTTGTTAAAATGCAACTCAATTCCTGCTCAGTTACCCACACTGTAAACAAGAATGTGCATTTGCTGTTGATATACAGAATATGTTTTTTGTTAAATCAGAGAATGATTTAAGAATTAAACGAGCAACAAGATGAGGAAAAAACCCTCAGAGCTGTAATCAAACATCCATTCCAACAGCTGAAACATGTTATTACATCTTTCAGCTGATTTATCGTACCCAAAGAGATTTCATAATCATTCTCAGTATTAAAACAAGGGGAATAGAGGCACATTTCAATAACAATGATTGTTGTTTGGAGAATGCCAATCATGTCTAGGAGTGTTATTTACATCAGACAATATGTAGATATTGTGCCTCCAAGCCTGTTCCTGTTCGGTTTTGTTCTTTGACTTACACAAATGAATGCTAAGAAATGTTGACAAGGAGGTTCAATAGCTAAATACAATAACCGGGGTCCTGCTGACTTCCTTTGGGGAGGAGAGGAATCTTTACCACGAGTGTAATGCAAGCTGATGTAGAGATAAATGCAGCTATAAATGTCTGAGCTGTCTTTGGTGTGAAAGGTGGGGAGAGATTCAATCCGYGTACCAATTTTAATTTGTACTCACACATTAGCTATTGCTAATTCGAGAACAATTAAAAGGCAGGAATGAGAAAAGCAGATGTGTGTGGAGTAGTGGAATGTATTGCAGAGAAGCTGGCTTTGCTATATGTTATTTTCTAACACACAGTTTTATTTTTGCTGGAGTCTGCCACAAATCCTAAAATACCATTACAGAGTTAGCAGATGGTTCCCAAGTATTCATACCTGATAAAGCCTCCTGGGTGATCAAGCACTGAAAAATCAATATATTTTTCTACTTTCAATGGCTAGCTATTCAGTTTCATTACATCTTGCTATTCCTCCATGGCCACTGTGATATGGACACTTACTTCACCATTGCATTAAGCTCTAATCTCCGGGCCAGCTGATAGAGGCAGTTAATGAATAGCTGGAGTACCACCTCGGTATGCTTCACAATTCTTCTGATCTCAGTAGGATGTTTCGAGTACTGTGATCTTGTGCTTAGTAACACCCCAGTTCTTCCCCCTCTTTTTTTTTTCCACACATGCACAGACACCCCTCTCCAGCTGTCACCTTGCCGAGCTTTGAAAGGAAAATGCAGTAAATACACATTTTAGCAGAAATATTTTGCTGTGACATTTGATTCTTCTAAATAAAGAATATCAGTGAGTCACAGTAAGAGGGATCCATGCCCTCTGGGTGACCATAGGAGCCATATTCTTAAATCTATCATTTTCAATAAAGCAGCAACTACAGATAGGTCTTTAAAAAGTCCTGCTTTGGTCTCCAGGTTATCTACATCCCCCACAAAATAGCTTTGCTCTCTGACTGACTGGTAATGCTTTCTTTAATTTTTTCTTTTCCCTTCTCCTAACTTAAACGTGTATCATGGGAAAGTAAACTGGCAGTAAACAACAAAGTGTGAGTCAGCTTTGTGATTATTACAGATACCTGAGTATTGGTCTTTGTCATGCATTTTGGACTTCCTTGGGGTAGATTTCTGATGGGGGGCATCTCTTCATGCTTCGATTTGCATGGAAATGTAAGTGTGAGTTAAGTGCTAGTGAATGCATAAAGTATGTGCCTGCACATGGCCACCCTCATAAACTGGTGTCCTATTTTTTAAAATTCTCCATTAGTATTAAATATTTCACTGCATTTTACCATTGCAGTTTAAATGAGGTTGCTGTGAGGGTTTATTGTCATTGTTTTTACACATCAGTCCAAGTCCAGTGACACAGACCAGRCTTATTTTCCATGCACCCAGGCACCATGACATCAGTAAGCCTGGGGCATGCAGAAAACCTATTGAGCCTGATTAAGGCATGTCTTAAATTTCAGACATAGGTCTTAATTCAGTCAAAAGTGCAGGAGATGAGAACCTCTTTGTTGAAAATGGAAGCATAAATACAAAGCACATGAATATTTCCCTTTCTTGACCGCACGAAGGGCAAGCGCRAGCCTGTGTGTGCCATAGCTGCATGGAGGAGGTGGCTGCTAATGAGGAAGGGCCCTTTCCATGCTCAGTGTTTGTGCCAGGTGGTTTTCAGGCAGTGCTGGCCCCCAGGGACCCCTTGCTCCCGGAGCAGTTACCCAGCAGTGGGAGGAGGCCGGGGCTCCACGCTGGCACAGGATCCCCGTGCCCGAGCAGCCGGGGCTCGGCGCTGCCCACAGCAGCGCGCTCTCCTTTGATGGTGCCCTCTGTGATGTCTGAMATCAGGAGCTGGCTGCCGTGCGTTTCATGTGTCAAATCCTGTCCAGGGAAATGCCACGAGGCCAAACTCAGCAGGATGTCCTAGGGCTCGATTCCTTGCTTTCGCCGTGGAAAAAGTGGCTTTAGAATTTTTTTTTTTAGGTTGGTGGGAATTRGTGGTTGAAGTCATTATAAATTTTTGTCTGTTCTTGATTTGGGCTGCAGGCATTCAACCTGTGCTGCCTGACCGCAGGAGCCAAATAACTTTGGAGAAAAAGACCTGTGTCGTCTGCAGGCAGTTTTATTAACATCTGAAGCACACAATTGTGCCATGTAGGACCCGAGTCCACGCTAGAGCCCTTTCATTACCCTGCTACAYGGCTGGATTTATGCTGGTGGAAGTCCTGGCTAAAAAAGCTTTTGTACGATGATTAATTGACCTTAACAAGTTTAAGGATGCTTATTTGCACACAGTTACGAAGTGTTGCAATATGTCACAAATGAGAGCGGCTTCTATTATAAACATAATGGCATAAACAGTGAAAGCTGGTTATATTTCCTTAAAAGTTCATTGCAGGGAAATGGGGAAGCTTGAGAAGCTAAACAAATCCAGGCAATAATGGAAATGTAGCATGAAATTACTTCTGTAAACAACAGCCATTCATTATTTGAACATTTTTCATAAGAGAGTCAGCAGACGAGCGTTGATGTTAAAGGGCGTGTATGGAGGGGGAGGAGGAAGCAGGGAGATTATGAATTTCGAAAGAAATCTTCTAGGGTTATATAGACAGACGTACCTCTGTTTAAAAAAAAAAAAGAGGCATGTAAAGCACTGATTGATCCCTGAATATTAACAATCGATGCCATTTTCTTCATTAACTTCTGAGTGGAGCACAAAGAAAGGTATATTTGATTTAAGGGAAAGAGAAGGGAGCACTATTTAATGTTGATTTGGTGTAGTGAATAACCCCAGAGAGAAATGTAAATACCAGGCTGCAATAACATGACAGCACACTAATCATATTTACAAACGATATTAAATCTGTCCATTGTGCTTGCCTGGCTGCGGATTGGCCCGACTGTAATTGTCACTGTAACCAGCGCTGGCTTGTGGGAGAATTTAACTGCAGTGATATAAGGTGAGTGCTAGGCTTATTATTACTTTATTATTACCCGGTTTATGTTTATTAAAACAATTTGTCATGCAGAACAGGAATGGGAGAATGGGAACATTAAATCGTGCTGTACTCAACCTGAAGAAATGAGTTACAATAAAATTAATGGCAGGCAGGCCACAGCTGACACTTGTAGCCGTGTGGAGCAGCTACACACTGGTTCGTTTCATTTGCTGATCGTTTCTTGTTAGGGTCACGCCATTAAACTTACATATTGAGAACTACTGAAAATCTGAGGCAATGAAGGTAAAGTTTATGAAGCAAAAGTGGGGKTTTTTTTCTGCTGCTAATGCATTCCTTTCAATTATTACAGAAATCAGGAATGCAGATTGAAAGTTTAAATCATACTGAGTTATTAAAGGCGTGTGTTGGAGTGAATGTCCTTCAATTTTACAGAGGCTTAGAGAGCTGAGAAAGAGCTGAGTTTAGGCTAAAGTGAGACCATTCTCTAAAGGCTTTGAGCAAAGAGAACAGCGAGAATAGTGGTCATGAAAGGTCTCATAACAAGTTTAATAAAAGCTGCTTTATTTTCTTTCCCTGGAACTCAAGGGGTCCTTATTTGATATCTTCAAATTTATTTCAGCCCAAATCTTCATTATTTTAAAGTAGAGGCAGGAGGCAATGACCATGGGAATAGCATTGAGCCTCTTGGAATTCAGCAAAGAGGCACAGTGACATAAACCCCTCTTGTGACACAATTACGGAAGAAATTAAAAGTGTCAGGCTCTATGTACTTTAGCTGCATAGAAGAAATCTGGCCTCCTGATGAAACATCTTTGTACATGAAAAAGTAATACCCTGCCCTTGTTTCCCATTATACAACAATGTTAAGGAGTCTTCTGGGGTGATTATTAGGGATTTGGTGAAGCACAATAAATGCTGAAGATTAAATCTGAGCACTAGCAATTAGTATTGGGGGAGGAAGAGCCCTTTTTTTTTTTTCCTTTTTCAAAGTATTTATTAATGAAGCTATTTAAAGAAAACCCAGCCAACTGCTGCAGTTAGGAAACGTGAACCTTTCATTTCTAGCAGTTTTATACTTGTGCAAGTCCTACAAAGTCCATGGGGTTATTCTTGATTTATACCAGTGTGAGAAAGTAGAAGATCAGGCTGTCTCTGTGGGATTTTTTTCCCTCATTTTCCTTTTTTTAAACTAAGATAGTTTTTTTAAGTCTTGGAGAAAGCCTTCAAAGGGTGTATTGAGCCACATGTTCTCTGTCTGTGTCCCCAGTCACAAAGTCTGGGCCAAGCATCCAAGAGTTCAGCATCCAACCACTATAACAGAACACCGGAATGAGAGCTGAACTCAGGAAAATCCAGTTTGTTGAAGTGAATGAAGATATTYTAAAGATGTTCTTTTAGAAATCTGTCTTGTCCTTTTGGTTTTTCAATAAGGGGAATGGTGGATGATTCACTCAGAAAAGTAACTTCATGTTTAGCCTCAGTGGTGAAGCTGTTGCAATCACAAAGGCTGTTCCAAGCCTGGGAAAAAGATATGGAACAAAAAATTCCYTTATTGCTTCCTCACAAACTGATCACCTCCTTGAAATAACAGCCACTTCTCTGAGAGCACCAGTAGGTTCATTTCTGAGGATAAAAGGAGAGACCAAAGGCCCTGGCTCCCGGATTATTTTCCCTGCTGAGGTCTAGTGCAGTAAGAGCAATCCTCTGCGGCGGCAAGCACTCCTGGTGGACCTGTGTMTTGGAAACTCTGTGGCCTTTGGAGTGGCTCCTGTCTGCCTTTTTGTCGTGGTGCTGCAGGTGCAAAGAATAGAGAAGTGGTTTAGGGAAAGGRGAAATCCACTGAGGGGGTAATTGTTTCTGTGGCACTGGGCTCTGTGGCTGGTGGCCTGCTCYGAGGGCCAAAGTGAAGATGTAAGGAGGCACAGATCAGGGGGCTTGGATGCTCCAAATCTGGGCAGACAGCAGTGATCCACACTGGGAGGTGCAGTGGGACCATGGCAGACAGCAGATGCCCACATWTGGCTGGCTTTAAGTCCTTTCCTGTGCCCTCTTTTACATTCATTGAAAGGAAAATGCAGTTTATTGAAACATATTGACCTCTTTCCCTTTCCAAATAGAATTTTAAATGCTACAGCAGAGCTCTGATGMAGTATTTTTAAAAACAGGATTTTAACATAATCTTCCATCTTAATTTGGGGGGGCTGGGGTGTAACACTCAGTAAACTTTAGGAGAAACCAGTTGGTCTTTTTTTCCCTTCTGTGTAGAGCTCATGARCTCTGAGTAACACAAACACTGTGAGTGTCCTGCTGAATTGCTGTGCTTATTATACATGCAAACACCCCTTTGACATGAAGGACAAGGATAAAGTGGAGAACTTGGAGTCATATTTATCGYTTGGATTATTAATAATAATAACATTTGGCATCTTTACAGCCCTTTACATTTTCAAAATGCTGCATAAACATTAACTAAGTGGTAGTTAAGTGTGCATAAATGATATTCAGAGCCATTACCCTCTACTCACTGTGGGTCTGCACTGAAATGTGTGTGCTGCTGCTTGTTGGAAAATCTTTATGCTCATGTGAAGTATCAGTTTTTCCTGGAAGAACCACACTGACCATTTTTTCATTTTGTTTCACATTCACCCAAAGTCTTTTGTCCATATTATGGATTAATGGTCTGCAAAATTTCAGTTTATTGGGGAAAAAGAAGTTGTTGATTTTACTTACAGGAGCATAAAAACAAGTAAAAATAAAGTAGAGAGCTCAGAAAGCAAAGCACTGCTCCTAATTTATTTTTTAAAAAACACATCTTAGTTTGATTCCTACCATGACCATGCATTTTATGCTCTGTTTCCTGACTGTGGAGTCTGCTTCTGCTCCACCACATACATTTGAATGCTGGATGCTCCTAGGGCTGCATGCCACAGACCAATCCAGACATTCRGAGCCACCTGATGTACTTGTGCCTGTATCAGTATTGCCAAAAAAGGTTCTGCTTGTTGTCCATTGRGTAGGGACTGTTCAGGATCCTTCACAATCCATTGTTTTCAAAGAAGATATCTGTACTTGCCTTATCCCTCCCCCCTGTTTGCAACTTTTTCTTTTCTGTAGCCACATTAATTTGTGTTGCAGTAATGCTTTCTTTTTTTATGGCTTTGGTGCCTTTGTGCCATTTCAGTTAAACAGAAAGTGGGGAAGATTTTAGGAGCATCATGCCTCTCAGTAGCTATGGCAAGTCTGTACCTGAAAACAATTTACTGTGTAACCCCATCAAAGAGGAGTGGAAATCAAGGGAAATGTCAAACAGCTGCTTTCAGGCTGTATTGCATCAACGTAATCCAGGAGCAAGCAAATAATTCCACTGTCACTTAATTAAAAGTTTTAATACCTTATGTCTTTGACCTTGTTCTTTAGCTGAACACATAAAAGCAAAATGGGTTTCTGCCTTAATCTCACTTTGTGCCATTGCCCTCTGATGAGAGAATCCTCCTGGTACCTCTGATGCGTCACTGAAGTGAAGGGAAGGGCTGTGCACAYTGCTTGCTCCCATCTTCTGCACGGAGCCTACCTTGACAAAGTTCCTCTTGCTATCTTTAGTCTTCTCCCTGGAGCATCTGGCACATCAGGGCAAGAGGGATCTCAGCCCCACAGCTTCATCTGGGCCTGTTAACTGTAACTACTGATGTCGTTTACAAGGATAAACCCTTAAAGCCAGGCCAAGGTAGACGAGGAAAGAACACTGGAGCAATTCCCTTTGGACAGCAGAGATTGGTGTTCAAGTTATTGAAAATCTGTGTAACTCATTTTCTCTTTTGTCATACTTAAAAAATCCATGAAGTTTGGCTGAGTGCAAACAATAAGCTTTTATAGTTGCTGCCCTTGTTCATAAATGTGTAATCTTCTGGGACCATCAGAAAAGCTTTGGTACAGCAAATTAAAACTCTCTAAACTTTCCTGTGTCTCCTTGGACRTTTTGTAGACCTGCGAATACCAGGCAGTAATCAATGTAATGCCTCTCTAATACTTGAAGGCAAGCTGGCAGCTCCTGAGTCAGGGAGCACAGAGCAGCTTCCTCACAGCTCGACAC
>JACDOX010000042.1:1405446-1452946 GCA_014549065.1 Cardinalis cardinalis
AGCTGTGTACGTGCTCCCACTTCCAAGGCTCTCGGGTACTTTGTGTCCCATCATCAACCCCCTCATTTCAGCAGCACTGTCAGGGAGCTGTGCCCAAGTCCACGCTGGTCTGTGGGTCACAGTGTTCTGTGATCTCCTGTTCCTTGCATGTGTCCGTGTGTGCRCTCTTCCCTAACGAGCCAATTATCCTGCAGCCAGCAGGGTGAGTTGCATATTCCCTCTCTCATTGTTTTAGCACAGTTTAACAATGCTCTCTTACTACATCCTTTATTTTATCTCTGAGAGAGCTGTGTTATTTTTATTTGTGGCAAGGCATATGGTATTCAATTACAGAGCATTTGCTCTTTCCTATCTTGTCAGTGAATAAYCTTATCAGTTTAACAGCTTCGGTGAGGAGTATTCAGCACGGGCCAGAGAGGGTGAGAATCATGGGTGTGTTTTTTGCCTATTGCCAAACATTTGCRTTCTCTCCCCACTTAGTGAGGATTATACCTGAGTCAAAAATGACTTTGTAACCACTGGCAAGCAGGAGCTGTGGGGTGGGGTGCCTGGTGGTTTAGGGCTTTCTACCACTGCTTAGCTGTGTCTTGCTATTCGAGCCRTGACAGCTCCCTGTGAGTGGGGAAGGATTCCTGCAGTCGCTCGTGCTAATTGGATGTGTGCAGCAATTTGGGTGGGCAGTGCTGCTGCCTGGGTGCCCAGCTGTGCTGATGAAGCACCTAAAAATGCAGCAAGCACAGCTGGACCAGTGTCCAACCATGTTCTAGCAGCAGAAAGAGCTTGGGCAAATGGTACCCACGTGCTTCTGACCCCTGGGATAAGGTGGCAACCTGGTGCCTCCTCATCTGTGGAGCTTGGCTGAGATGATGAGAAAAATGGAGGGAAGTTTTGTCTGCAAAGAATTTCCTGCAACTTCAGTCCATATCTAATGGCTGCTGATTTTTATAATAAGGAGTGCTCTTTTCTCAAGCGTGGCCTGCTCCAAAGCCCATTTACATCAACATTAAAGCTTGCCTCTGACCTAGTGGCCTTTGGATCAGGCCCACAGCCTCCTTATCTTCTTCCRTGTTACTGGCACACCTTTACCTTAGGTCTTGATTTCTTTGGAGCTCTTTAGGTCAAGCTCTATCTCATTGATGTGCCCGGGCTTAAATTGATTCAGAGAGAAACTGACTGTTCTTCCAAAGAGGTGGTCATTTTTCTTAAGCAGCTTCTATTTTTAGATAAAACTCCTTGAGGCAGCAGGCAGCCTTGGGACCTGGCTGGCAGGAGCTGCAGTGTGCTTTGTGACAAAGCCCTTTGGGGCACACCACGTGGCAGCTGGAATTGCACCCAAGGATGCCCCACCACCTCCATCAGCAGGCTGGTATCAGGAAAAACATCTGATTTTGTCATTCTAGAATTGAAGAAAGAAATAGCAGGGTTCAAACTTGATTTAAGTTTTCAGTTGGGTAGATCCTAATAGTGTTGCCTGWCTTCCTGAAAATCTTAGAAGTGCATATCTTGTTTCTAATGAAGACTTTGTTGCTTGAATAAAAACTTTAGGCTGGTTGTCCTAAACACTCTGTGTTTAATTATAAGATTGCTTTAACTGTTTGGACAGACTTCTTTAGCATCTTTTGGGGAGCTTGTGTGCACAGCTTCTGGAATCCCAAGCTGGCCCTCTGCCAGGGGTGAGCTCAACAGAAAAAGCAGCGCAATTCATTTCTTCCCTTCTCCTCACTTCTGGCTTCTCCCTTTTTCTCCTGTAAGCACTGTTGGATGTGGAAGCACTCAGCTGAGTGTAATACAGATACAGGTGATGAGAAAGGGAGTCATCCCAGTCACAAACAATATTTTATAATGCAAACCCAAGACTTCCTTGCACAACTCCTGTGCTGTGAGGCAGTTGTAGGGTCAGGGACAGGTGTGAGTCCTTGATATGGTCCCATGGTAGGAAATGTTTGGTTCTCAAAGGCCAATTAATTTAAAATTGAGAAACTGTTGGACTCATTGCTTATGGCAGAGTTATAATTTGCTTTGCTTTTTCTGAAAGCCAATAATTTCTCTGACGTCAGGGAGGATTAAACACCTGTATTTGCAATTATGCTTAAGAAATGCAATATTTTGTCCTTTGGCCAAAACCCAGAGGATTCTAATGGGGGCTGAGGAGTAACATCCACTCAAGGCCAACTCTTCAGTAGATGTTCACAGCAACATTTCATATCCAAAACATTTGCTACTGGCCATTGACAGAGAAAAGACACCTACCTGTACTCTTTTTTTTTTTTTTTTAATTATTGCTTATTAAATTAGTCTAAATAAAGAAGGATCAAAGAAAAACTAGTAGAGTGAACACTAATGCTGGTGAGAGATTTCTGTCAGTAGCTGACCTTGTGAGATGGAGTCATAGCTTRAAGTGCCTGTATGAGCCAAAGAGCTGGAGCTGTTTAGCTGGGCAGTGCCAACACTTGATTATTCTGTGAGAAATTTCAGAAATACAGTTGCTTTATGAGCCCGACTTCTATGATGATAAATTTCCAAAAGCAAAAATGTGAATTTAAATTATTCGTATTCATGTGAGCGTGGTAGAGATTTTTGGAATTGCTGCGGCAAGTTATGGATGATGCATGAAATGAAAAAATCCCTGCCCAGTGCACAAGGAATACAAAAAGGGTTCTGCAGCCAGCACTGTGCTGCACTGTGCTACGGGTTGTGTGCTCTCTGGGGAGAGGGGTTTGTATTTTTTGAAAAGCACCCAGCCTTCAGCACATGCACAAAAGTAAACAAAAGACAGAATGAAAGAAAAAAAAAAGATAAATACCCCCTGACACCCAGGAGCACCTATGGTGTAAGACTGGAGCTTCTCTTCCTACATCTGCCTTTCCAGCACCCCAGAGCTGCCAAGTTCTGCATGAGTGGGGCAGATTCTCCTCGCCTCAGGTCAGCTGTTCATAAATACATATCTTTGTGTTGCAGAAAGAATGGGGCAAAACCTCTCCCAAGTCTGTCTTGAGTRTCTCTCCCTGGCCCAAGGATGACATGAGACAAATAGAAAAAAAAATAAATGGGATAACATGGTCACATCCACAGTGCCTCACATGAAATAATGTCTCATGTGCTTCTGGTCTGAAGCTGATCATGTAAAACGGTGGGTACCCAAAAAAACCTACTGAAAAGTACCTGCGGAAAATTTTTTCTAAATTTAATTCTAGCATTAGGATTTGCCCAATCTTCTAGTCTGCAGGAAACTAGAGTGCTTGTTCTTTCTGGGACTGCACTCAGCATTACTCTCTTCCAGATCTGAATCTACAGTCAGTTATTTAAGTGATTGRACTCTTAAGTTAAATAGATTATATCTGCAAACACTGACTGTGATCTGACTTTACCTTTCAAATTTAACATATTTCCTAATTGTCTAATGAGCCCTTTTAAGTGTGCATGTATTCTTACCTGAATACTACTATGTGCCCTATATCCTGAACTCATCCCGATCTGTTAAAGCATGTTCTGCTGTTCTTTAATATCTGCTGCATTGGGCTTATTCAGTAATTTTTACACAATCTTAAGACATCTGTGTTTTCTGTTTCAGACAGACCMTAAATGGGCCTTCCCATCCCACAGCTTCATACCTTACTGTGCTATAAAGGGACCAGATGATCAGTTTAGGTCCCTTCTGACTGGARCTATTCTATTCTGTCCTATTTAAGAGTGTGGCCACCATGRCATCAAATAACATTTGGATTTTGCTTTTAGTGTTGGGTACTTGGTACAAATGATGTGTGTGGTGTTTGCTCTCTGTTCCTGAACGTCAGTGTGTGTTTTCAGAAYGTGCTAATTCTTTTCTAATCTTCCAATGCAGTTTGTTGAAAGCCTCCTGCTGTGTAAATAGATTAAGACATCTGACCAAACCCTCTGTTTTATCTTAACCTTTGCCTTCAGTCTACCTTTGGTTTYCAGTATTCTGTTTATTAAAATACTTTTGGAGGTTTTTTCCCCTCCCTCTTGTATGTTGAGCCCAGGATGATTCATTTAGGAAGGGTCACTGCCTTCTCAACACTCACACCTCTTTGCTGAACACAAGTGTGTGTGTTTCCATGCTTAGTGCAAACAGACCTGGTCATTTCTCACCTAAGAACAAAAAAGAATTAACAGACYTCATTTGTGTTTTGATGGGCATTAATGGAAGTATCATCCTAGTGTTAAAACCCCAGGTTTCTCCAAATCTTGAGCTAGAGGGGTACTGTTGAAATTTTAATGGATAGAAAAAATCACAGTGTTATAAACACAAGAGTGTAGTCAGGCTGAAGTCCATGAGCAGTAGCAAGCAGCTACCCATGTATTACATTTATAATTGATTGCACATTGTTCTTTTACTGCTTGCTAATGTTTTCTTTTGGAAAAAACCCCAGATTCTAGTAATTCTGCAAATGTTCAGGCCCTTTCCCACAGCATTGCTTTGACCTGTCTTTTCTATCACAATGTTCTGTCTTAGTCCATCTGCTCAAGCTTCTCTGGATCAAGTGCATTCTCTGATTAATGATGCTGTCTGGGACTGGTTTTATAGCCTCTTCTGGCACAGCATGCAGTAATGTGGTTCTATTAGCCCTTGTAAAAGGTTTCTGAAGCTSCTACAGCAAGGGAGCCAGACCAGTAGGTCAAAAGCAGCACCTCATCCCTATTGCACCATCATCTACCAAGTCTGCCAGCTTTAGACACCTTCTTTCCTTCCACTGAAGACTCATAGTTTGTGCTTTTCTCTTGGTGTTTCAGGGTGAGCTTTCCCATCACTGTGTGCTGCCTCGTGTTTCCCTGGAAATCAGCCTGCTGGGTAGGGATGTATCATGGGCAGAGGGACTTCCTTGAGGTCTTTGGGGCTGGAAGTGCTGGGGAAGGTGCTGCCCTCACCTTGGTGGGTGGTGGCACCTCTGGTGTCTGCAGGGTGGGCTGGTGCAGAGCTGGCTTGGTCTGCCCAGCCTGGCTCCAGTCTGTGCTGTGTGTTTGGAGAGGTGGCCACCATCTCTGATGGCACCCTGCACACCTTCTCTGCTCCAGCCAGGCCCTGCCAGCTGTGTCCAGATGTGGAGTGTTCAACTGGGCTAATTTGCTTCATGTTTGCCCGTGGTCTGTCATGTTGCTACTGGTTGTGTGACGCCAGGCAGGGCTCTGTGCTGTGGCACAGCCAGCGTGTGTTGGCTCCATGGCTGCTGCCTTCCTTCACATCCCTGTAAAAGCTCTGTCCTCCCTTGGCACCTCCCAGAGTGTGGGTCCAGCCATGCCAGCAGCATCCGTGTTTACATGGGTCTCCCCAGTAGATGTGTCCCTAYATCCATTGGCCTCTGTGCCCTGTAAATGCTTCCTTACAAAGGGAAAATTATCTCCTGGGGATGTTTTGGGCCCATTTTCTGTGGGAATAATTTGCCTGTAGCTCTTCCCACCACACGTGTCTCAGCATGGTTTGCACTGTGTTCTTAAAGCACTCAGAGCTCTTGAGCATTATTTAGGAGAGCTGTCATCTCATGGCAATGCATTTCTATGGGCTGATGAAAACCCCGGCCATGAAATAGTTAATTAAAAAGTCTCCAATTWGAAACTGAATTTCTTTTGCAAAAAGTTGCATTTGTTCTTCTCAGTGAGAAGGAAAAAAAAATAAGCAATTCAAATCATTTTTGAAGTTCCATTCCTTCATTCATTAGGAGACTTAGCTTGCAAAATCCTAATTAAAAAGAACATTTTGTTTTAATGAAAATGTTCTAATTTTTTACCTTATGAAGATAGTTAATTTTTTCCATAGCATTTAGAAAAAGAGGTCTCCTTAATGGCTTTGTTCAAGTTTATATTATTTGATTGCAAAATTTGTGAGACAAAAGAGAGCTAAACTCATTCTGTGGTGCCCTCCAGTTAACTGTTCAGTTGAAAAATGACCTTCATAACTAAGTCCCTTGCCTTTTCATCAATATCAAGGAGTTACAACTCTAACCTACAGTTGAGGAGGTGGCTTCAGTCTGGTAAACCATCAGAAATTGCATGAGCACCCCGTGGAGTGCAGATATTTATAGATATCTAAGAGGACTAGAGATAACTAAATAATTTGAATCTGAATTCTCAAACAGCCCGGGGCYTTTCTGCTGGCTTTCAAATCCAGCATCCTCTTGCATGACTTTTAGTCATTAAAAGCAGAGGTTTATTTCAGTATCTAATAATTCTGTGTCAGACGCAGTAACACTGCAAGTCAGAGAGCACAGGAGGTGCACACAGGTTCCTACCATGGTACAACAGTGAGAAAGACAGCACTCTTTAGATGTCTTTAGATCAGGAGCACTACATATGAGGTTATGTTAACTGTGAAACGCATTCATTTATGCAGCCTTGAGATTCAACGYGGAGCTCTCTGCTGGTGTAAATCAGGGTGACCGTGAGTCAGTCGTGCTGAGCTGAGATATGCTCACAGAGAGCCCCACCATTAAGGAATTCTGCACCCTTGGTTTTGTTGCCTCCATTTTGCCACTAATCTATCTCTGTAGGGGTGGATTTTAATATTCCAAATCTCTTCATAGGCAGAAATCGCTACAGAAAATCTTTACGTCCCCACAGAAATACAGATTGGGGGTGTAAAAATACTTTGGACTTGCTCCAAGGACTGGAAAAATATTTATTGGAGTGTCAGAATAAGAAGCACACAGGTTGGAAGGGTCCTCCAGAGGTGGAACAGTCTCCCCTCTCACAWGGAGCCTGTCTGGTGAGGGCAGGTTCTCCAGGGCTGTGTGCAGTGGGGTTTCCCCTGCCTCCAAGGACAGACACTCCACGGTGCCTCTGCACCTCTGTGGCTTCYGCAGTGCTGCTCCTGTGGCTTCCACCTTGACAGTGACAAAGCTTTTCTGAACATCCAATCCAGTTTTCCAAGCTGTAGCTCATGTCCATAGCCATTTGTGGCATCGCTGTGCAGTTCCAAGGAGAGTCTGACTCCCTTTTTTGGTACCATCTCATTAGGTTGCTCCTGTAGAGAAATAACATCTGTTTCACTTTCTCTTCTTTGAATCGAGCAAACCCAATTGCTTCAGCTGCTCCTTACCTCCCCTTACCTTTTCCCAGCTCTCCAGTCATCCTGGTGGCCTCTGCTTTGCTTGCTCCAGTAAGTCAGGGTCTTTATTTTTGGTGTAGTGGAGCCCAGGACTGGACAGCAGGCTCCAGGCAGAGCCTTGACAGTGCTGACTGAGAGGGGAACCATCACCCCCCTGGTCCCACTGGCTCCATCCSTGCAGTCACAGGCCAGAGCAGAGCTGGCTGCTCTGTGCAGCCCTGTGGGCCACCAGCTGTGCTGGCTGCAAGGGGCACTGCTCACTCCTCTCTTCAGGCTGCCCACCAGGCCTTCAGCTAATTTTTCTGAAAAGTGTGTTCATTTCTATCCCTTTGGGCCCAGCCTGCACTGGTGCATGGGCTTCTTCCATCCCAGCTGCAGGAATACTTGGGTTTTGGTGTTGATTCCAGTAAACTGTATCTTCTTCTTTGAACTAAGAGCTATTGTTGGAGGTGCTTTTGCTAAGGAGAGGCAAAAAGCCCTCTTCAGCCCCTTCTGTCAGTGCTGAGGATCTGCTAATATTTAAAAGTGAGCACCTTTCTGCCATACTTTCTGCTTATTGCTTGCTTKTTCCTGGTACTTTAGTGGTCAGCTTTCACCCCCACCGCTGCCTGTAAAAATGAAGCGCTGCAGAGGCACGCTCAGATTTTCAAGCAGGACACGCACATCAAGCTGTGGGTCAGAGCAATACATCTGCAGAGCAGGCTTCAGATGCAAAGTGTCAGGAAAGCACTGGAGACTCCTCTCCATCGACCTAGGCAGGGAAAGAATTACACTATAAAACTGAGACTCATTTAAAGTAATGATCAAATCTGAGGAAATGGCAATCTGTATGCAGACACTCCACAAGCCGAAAAAGAAGCTGAATTCATGGGTGAATTATTTGCTGCCAATTATTCTCTCAGCTCTAATATTGAGTTTTAAATATTTAGTTAGATCCACTTCCAACCTAGAATTTTGCTTTTCATTTAACATCATGAYTGACTATATATATTTATGTATATACGACATATGTTATTTCATTACATCTCCTTTGAATGCAGTATTGTCCTTTTTTGGTGGGTTTTTGGACAAGGTGTAAGACTTTTCCCAGTGGGTTTTGGTAGTTGTCTGAGTGCCTCTTTGATCTGAAAGTGACCCTGCCGTGTTGAAATGTGGGCTTGGCTAACTTCGTGGCAGGACTCTTGGAGAATTACAAGATGGCTGTAAAGATGCACTAACCCTTTTCAGGGCCTAAATTAAGCTTTAAATCAAAGCTAACTAGAATGCCACCAAAGCTTTTCCATTAAGACTGGCTTACACACCCTTGCACTGTGATGCACAGAAAACATCATAAATTTTGAGCCCAGACTGAAACCCTGAAGCTCTTGTCTTTACTTTCAAAGTTCATGAAATGCTTTTTCACTACCAGTGAGCAAGCCAGTGTTTGTGTGAATTGCTTTCTGGGTGTGAAGGCAGATGCTGACCTAGAAGGCAGTTGGCACTGGACAATTATCACCAGAAACTGAATCTCAGTTCTAGTCCAGCATTTTAGTTATCAGAGTGCAGGAAGTGCCATCATTTTAAGGTAAAAAAAACCCTACAAGCATTCGAGGGGTCACTTTCTGTTAGAATAAGCCCTTCTTTGTGATTGATGCACACAGAGTGTGGCACCTTGAGGACAGGCCATCACTGCCTGTTTCCTCATATAGCAATTTCTATATTGTTGTACTTAAAAGCAAGGACTTCTGTGGTTTGTAAACCAAATATGTGGGAAAAATAGATTTTTCTTTTCTTCACTCTATTTTATTCTTCACTGAAGGTAGTGAGTGGTGTGGAGCTTCACAAGCAATGAAGACCAATCTCTCTCCTGAACATAATARAGGTTCTTCCCCCAGAGGGTGSCTGGGCACTGGCACAGCACCAGCCTGACAGAGCTCAGGAGTGTTTGGACAATGCCCTCAGGCACATGGTGGGACTCCTGGGGTGTCCTGTGCAGGGCCAGGAGCTGGACTCCATGATCCTTGTGAGACCCTTCCAACTCAGCTTATTCTGTGRTTCTGTGATAAGATCTGCCTACTCACAAAGGAGCCCTTGGGCAGGGTGTGAGGAGGGAGGGAGCTTTMCAGCTGTCAGCAGCCTGGGGCAGTATCTGCATGTGAACTCTGGCACCAGATCACAGTGGCTTTTCAGGATGAAACTGGTCAAGGAGCTGAGAAAAGAGTCAGAGCTGGCATTTGTRGAGGAAGGGAGAGGGATTTAGCCAGGCCCCCAAGCGAGATGGGGGAGGATAGGGCAGCACATCTGAGCTCCCTGCTCCCAGAGGATAAGGGGGCCTGACTCACTCARAAAATGCTTATCAATAACTGCTCAGGCTGAGATTTGGTGCAGAATCCCCTGGAATTCCATGCACTCCTGTGCAGAGACGTGGGTGTCATGGCATCATTGTGAGATGCCATGGTGAACCAGTCCATCCCACTGCCAATGGCTGGCTTTAAAGCTAGGGCAGGAGAGGAGAGAATTGCTAACGCTCCAAGGAACAGCTTGTCAGCTTGAGGGCCTTGTGTGTGCCAGCTGGATTCATGCTCAAGTCTGGATTTGATCCACTAATGAAACATCATCCTCCAAAAACTACTGGCTGAAGGTGGCAGACCTCTGGAGACCTGCAGGGTTGATTGGAAAGTTGACTCTCTGTTAACCATATGCTCATGTGTATGTCAGTTATGAAAATGAGTCAGATTTTCAAGTTTTCAATTAAAAATTAAAAAAAAATAAGGAAAAGCTTTGGCAAAATACCTGCAATTTTCTCTCCCTGTTGCCATCCCTTAGTGTAATGGAAACAGTTTTGTTGATTTGAATGGGCCCTAGGGCTTTAATCCTGTCTTGGCTTTGCCAAGGCCAACTTATTGCCTCCTGTGGCTCCTGCATTTAGTGAAATGTTTAAGAGTGGAAGAATGTGACATTTTAAGGAAAAAAGCTGATGGAATCTATGAATTTTCTGAAAAGTCTGGGGTCAGTTCCTATGTGATGACAGTTCTGGACTGAAGCAGACATAATACCTTTTCCTTCCAGCTGGGGGAAAAGAAGGATTTCCATTGAAGAGACATAGTTCAAAATCCATTACTCTGTCCCTCATGTAATACAGAAGTGTGTCTCAGCAGCAAGCTGGTTTCTGAGCTGGGGAATAGAGGAAGAGTTTTCCCCTGGAACTCACAGGGCAGTGAGGGTGTGCATTGGGTGGCCTTAAGAAGGTCCCTTCTACAGCAGACTTCCAAATGGATGCGCCCTTTCCTCCCTCAGTTCTCTACTCTTTGCTTGTATAAATATTTAAATAATTGTTTTTCAGAGCTCTGGGAAACCTTTATCCATTGCCTCTATCAGAACCTGTTCTATTAGCTGAGAAACTTTCTACCACTGTAGCTGCTTTTCACCACTTTCTATTTCATTAGCATTCATTTTCTTTAGACATATGACAGACTACCTGCTGGAAATGTAGGCATCTGGGAACAGAAAGCTAAAAGCTGAGGTTTGCTTCAGTGCTTGCCAGCCCACAGAATTGTATTACCTAACCTACCTTTACCTAAATCACAGAAAAATGACAAACCTTTTGATGCCTGTAAAAAAACCCCTGAAACAGAGTTAAACTGCAAGCTTGACTGATGCAAACTGACATAAAGCATCACAATGGCCTGCATCAGAGACAGAAGCTTTCTYCAGCTCCAGTTTAGTTGCATTCTTGCAGAGTGCATTTCTGATTGGTGAAACGTAGGTCTTGTGAAAAGATTTGGGTCTGGAGTTCAAGCTCAAATCTCCACGAGTAATGGGCAAGCTGATGGCATTATTCTCACAGGTGGAAATGGGGAATGCAAATTTTAGGAGCAGCACATCTGTTCTCTTGGCTAATCAGGTGTGAGTTCTACAGGACTGACCACATTAGCAACCTTGGTGTCATAACTGGAGGGACACAAACCAACAGGGCCGCAGGTGCAAATGTTGAGGAATTTGGAACTCTGAGCTGCAGCTTCACACAGACCTGGCTTCTGCTCATGGGAAGCCTGTTACAAGGTCCCAGAACCAAAAAGTTTCTCAGATGAAGGACTGTGGTGGGAGGCAGTCCTGCTCCCACCGTCAGGTAATACAAAAAGAAAGAGCTTTGGTGTGGTTTTGGTAGAAAGTGGTCCAAGGAAGAGTGAGGTACATTCCTGTAGCTGAGCACCCCAAGTGGCTCTTGCTTCCTGTGGAAACCTCCCTGAAAGGGGGTCACTAAGTCATCCGTGATTTTTGGGAGAGAATCACACAGACTGCTTTTGTTCATGCTGCTCATCAAACAAATAATCAGTTTGGGGAATTTTTGTGTTAATGTCTTGTTACCTAAGTAGGCAAGGGATGAGAAGAAACACAGCAGAGTGACTGACCCCAAATCACTGTCAGTAAGGTTGAGGTTTCAGGCTTGCTGGCTAGATGGATGGAATGGCTTGTCCCCATGCTGCTCCATTAGGAGAGATATAAGGACATCCCTTGTGGTCAGTTGTCAGCTCTTCTGGTTTTCTTTCTCTTGCAAAAACCCAGATGGGAAACAAAAGTAGAAGTTGCACAGTCCCATACTAACCTGAAGTCTTCTGTTCCGTGACATGTTACGGGCTGTCAAGAGGGTGTCATTTGTCAGCTGTGCACCCWGGACATTCCCCCTCACACACGGGTGGAAACTGCATGGCCTGAATGCAAACACTTCAGAAACCCTCTGAGATGTCAGTCTTGGATGTGTTTTGTTTCTAACACCTTGCCCCGATGAAGTACAGGGGCTTTCAGAGAGTCGTGTCTGATATCAGCCCCCCAGGACAACAGCCCAGCACCACACCCTGTGTCTAAAACAAGCCTATGCAAAGTTATTAACCCAAAAGCTGGCAATTTGTCAATGGTTCAATACACCTGGAGTGATGTCCCAGACACTTCCTTATTAGCACATGCTAGTTTTGATAGTACAGTCTTATAATTAACACCCAATTTTATTTACCCAGTAAATTTTTAGTCTATTCATCAGAACTTCATACATGACATTTTCTCAAAGAAACATGCACAGAACTTTATGATACTACATTGCACAGAGTGTTTTAAWTTTCCAGTTTTTGGCATATTCTTTTGTCCATAGCTTTGTTGCTGTCCTACATGACCCATTCAGGTGATTTATTCCTGTTCACAAAGAGAACTGTAGCTCCTATGAACAACTCTTCAGCATTCCCTAGGAGGACACTGCCTACCTCTTTTATCCAGCCCCATCTTGCAGAGAGCTCTAAGCTTGTTAATACCCTGTGAATACTAATGGATGTGTTAGCTGGTGCTATACTCAGCTTTCTGGTGGAAATCTAAACCCATTTCCTGTTTAGTTTTGCATGGCACGCTGAAGGAAAAAGTATCCCCAAGTTCTTTTTGTCTTCATTGTATTCCTTCAGCTGGCTAGCATTTTATTCTGCAGATTCTCACGCTGTCCTTTGCTGTGTGCAGATGCATCAATATCTTGTTTCAGGTAGCCCTAGACCAAATAAATTTAATTTAATTAGCATTAGAACTTCTAAGTCAGGAGACTACATCAGACACTTAAATCTGTTGCTATTCAGGAAAGCAGAGATGATTTACCAAATGATAAAAGGAAGCACATGCTCTTAAAAGAGGACATTCTTTCCTGAACTGAGCCTGATAAAGCATCTTTTCACTTGTTGTTGTACCTGTGTGAAAAACCTGAATTTTGTATATCGTGTAACGTCATTTTCAGGATAAGAAGGTCTCTTTTTAATCTCTTTTTAATTCTGTATCTGAAAAATGGTTTTATTAACCTCTAGTTACTRAGGAATAATAACTCTGTGGTCTGATGCTCTTCTGCAGAGGTGTGATATCCTCACCTTGAAGAAATGCAATGTGCTAGACAGAACAATAGAAGTCTGGTTTTAACTATTCATCTAATAGTTTGTGGACACCTGTATATAAACCACTGTTTATGTTGTGTTCCTCGTAAGGTTGTTTAGGTATTAAAAAAATTTTGGGCACCTTTGTCAAACTTTACATGTGCACAGAATGTCCCTCACCCAGCCACTTTCTCTATCCCAAGCCCCAAACAATGCAGTGAAATCTGAACATCACAGCCATTAAAATCTGTAGAATGTGATTGTATAGCAAGAGGGTGAAATATAAAATATCCACCAGAAGCTGTGGAAGAATATTCCCTTACCTAATGTCTGGGACASTCCCATTATTGGAAAACTAAAATGGCATAGAAATTCATTGGCAATATAGTCAAATYCTCCCTGGAAAATGGGAGCCCTGACAATATCTACACAGCATACTGCCTTAGATAAAGCAAGGGCAAATGAGTTTTTACTACTCAGAAGAAATATTRTGGAGTTGCAGTGATTAGTTCTCTAAAAATAGCTAGTTATTGCTCAGCAGCAGCTGGGAAAGCAAGGAAAATTTTCCGAATTATTAAGCAAAGAGAGAGAAAACAGAGGAGAAACTATTTATTCCACAGCACAAATTAGTGGCAGGGCCGTGTTTCAGGGCTGCTCCGCGGTTTTCCTCACCCGTCTCAAAGGGATGAGCGGGAGCCGGCGGGCGTGCAGCCCTGCATCCTGCTGCTCCCTGTTCCACACACACCCCCATGGACACAGGATGGCCAAATGGCTGCCCCACGGGGCCTGCAAATTCCCTGTGAGATGCCATTGTCAGCAGCTGGACATCAGTGTGGGGRTGGCTTTGGGCTTTTGTGCAGGACCAGCCTCTGCAGGCTTCTCAGAGTGTCCCATGGGGCTGGGTGTCACCCCTGGGGATGGCAGCAGCTCCTTCTGGCAGCCTGCAAGAATTCAGTGGGGAGCCTTGCTCAGGGGTGCCATACCTTCCATCAGTTGCTCCCAGAGACACAGTGACCATCCCTGTGGATGCTATAGGGTCAGGAGGTGACCTCCTGTAAGTGCTTCCTTCAGTGTAGGACCAAGACTGTCTCACTTAGGGACCCATTCCCTCATGTCATATCCTAACCCTCCATTTTGAGCAGAAATGGAGACAGGCCTGAACAGGCTGCAGGGTGGTTTAAAAATACTTAACCTGGATTTAAGGCCTAGCTCAGAAAGGTTTTTGAATTTTTGGTTTTAAGTAACTGAGATGGCATAACATAATTCTGGTATCATTTCCTAAGAGCTGGCCACCACGAGAGAGAGGATACTGTGTTAATTGGATTTGCTGTTTGATCTAACATGGCAGTTCTGCCTTTAGCCACAAAGGAGGAATCAGCTTCTTAGATTTCCACTGCATGTTTATACAGCCTGTTGACATTTTCTTCATCATCCGCTGTCCCATGATTTTGTTTCAAAAGAAGAGCAGGGCTGTGGTTACAGATAGGCAGGAATCTGTACATCTGTGATCTCTCAGGAGGTTTATGATGTCATGTGGCAGTGTGTGGCTTTGGTTCAGCCCTCTGTGTCTTGACCCAGGCCCTGAAAAATTGATGGGAGTCCTCTCTGTGATATGAAAAAGCCCAGCTCTTTGGCCTGCTTCAAAGCAGTGGGAGTTATTCCATCCATCTCAAATGGATATGGCCTGCAACTTCAAACTGGGCAATGGTAGCTCTTAAACACTTTACAATTATGTTGTGAGGCTTAATTAATTGAAAGGAATTAATGGAAAGGAATTTAAATGGAAGGGGAGACGTAAGTGAATAATTTGATTGAGGGGAAATATCTTCTAGTGCAATTTTGAACTAAAAGGGTCTGAAATGCATTCATGCTGCTGAAAAATGCTGAAGGGTTAAAATGACCTAATTCAACATCAACTAATACACTCCAATATACATTAAAGCAAGTAGATTATTTTTTAAACAGTGCTATCCTGCTAAGTGATGCACTGTGCTCAATGATAGACTGGTTAAAGCTGTAAATGTCATTGTTAAAATGAGTATCTTTAACAGCTAATATCTATTAAAATGAAGCACTTAGGCACCAGAAAAGACAGTTTTAAACTGTTAGGTTCCCTAAATTATTTTTGTACAATCAAAATGAGACTCTTGGGGATTAGGTGGCAGATTAGGTTAACATATTAGTTTTTTGGATGAGAGATGTGCCATCAAATCCTGCTTAAAAATACAAATGAGCTGGTACTACTATTTTTCAGGTGATCCAGCATGTGTGTTTCTAAAATAYATTTTAATACAATTGATTGTGATTTGCAGTAGAAGTACATAAGGACTTTGCCTGCTGCTGCCATAATTTGAGTAAAGATAGATTAGGGCTTGGCTTCACAATTTGGATTGCTCCTTTGATGAGCTGACAAAGGGATTTTATCCTTTTTGTAGCTCCATTTTCTTACAGCAACCTCTTGGTACACAGCTACAGCTGGTGCTGTAAAGGGTTAAACTCAGCACATGAGGAAAAGGCTGGTCAAAGCAGCGTGTTCATGTAGTAAAAATGAGGAGTAATAGGTGCCCACCAGTACCTGCAGGTGAGGGGAAAGTGAGCTGTAAAGAAGCAGGTTCCAGTGTATTTGAATTGAAACTCTCCAACTGGCTTGTCACCACGTGTTTGCTGTAACTCATCTGAAACTGCAGTTTGGACCCCAGGCCTGTGAGTTACCTTGCACTTGAAAAGTTGTGCATTTATCGTAAAAAGCAGGGATGTTACTACTTCTTTTTCCTTTCTTCTCTGTTATTAAACACCCATAGGTGAGGTTTGCAGTCCCCAGCATTTGTTCTCCCTCATGAAGATGAGGGAATAATTCATATATATTTCCTCCTTGAGTAATTTCTTAGTTCACAAGACCCCAAAAAGCTTACCTTGAGACACACCAACTGTTAGGAACTTTATGGAAAGCTTTTCTGCATGGATTGATCACAAATCCTTAAACCATTCCATGGATGTGATGCTATATGTTGCAGGACCAATCCTTCAGTGCACTCATTTTTTTTGTATTGTAACCTTCCTCTTTTGGTGCATGTATCAGGCTATTTTGTCTTTTGGTACAGATGGAGGGTGTCACAAAAAAACCCAAAAAAGTGTTCTGCTTAATTGCCATAAAGAATTCTTTGTTTTTATGAATTCTTTGTTTTGGTAAGGATTTTTGTTTTCAAAGAYAAGCTAAAGACAGCTTATTTTGTACAGTAGAACCTTAGCAAAGGGGGAGTGTCAGAACACAACTGGYGTCCTGCTCTTTCCAACAGCAGCTCCTTGTCTCCCAATGCTGTACACACATGCTAAGAGGGGTTACTCTTGTTTTGGAATGAAGGGATCCAGAATTTTCTTTTGTGCATCTTTCTCCCTAAGATTGTGTAGGTGCCAGCAGTATGAGTAGGTAACATCTTGACATGCAGAACCAGGTTTTAGAGAATAGCAGGGACTAATAGCAAGGTTGGCTTAACCAAAATTTGTTCTAACTCTTTGTTTTCCATAAAAATCTCATTTATAACCTTCTCAAACACTTGCATGCCAGATGATGGGTAACTGCTTTGCTGCATTCTGCCAAAGACCAGTGCAATGTGGCTCTGATGTTCTTGGTATGTAGCTCTGCTGAAAGGAAGGAATCCAACCTTCCACAGTGACTCTCTGTAGGAAAAAGCTAAACAACAACATATAAACCAAGAAAATTCTGTCATAGAGCTGTTAAATATAGTTGTGGTTACTATTTCATAGTAAAAATTAATTATTTCAGGAAAATGTGACAAAGCATGGGGGCAACTCACAGCACTGTTGCCCTTTTTTCTGGCATGGGAAAGCTGGAGAATAGAAAATGTCAGGTTGTGTCTTTCCATGCATAGAAAGACAGGGTTGTTTGCAGAATTAAAAATAACTGCCAGCATAGCAGTGGCACTTCTGGGTATCTCCATACAAATGAACATAGTGACAGTGTATTACACTAATTTAAATTGTAGGAATAAATTATTTTCCTATAAATGCTGCATCAAATGATACATTTAGACACAACTTGGCAGTATCTTAGAGCTCTGAATAAGTGGCAGCCCACACTGCAGTTTCTTTTAAGCACCCATTTTAGTATGTCAGAATAAGTTTTCTGGCTAATATAAAATTATTTGTGTTTCACATCCTTAATTGATGCTTTTAATTACTCTTCATATAGTTTAATAGTTTTCATATAGAAAACTGCTTTCTGTGCAGTAAGCTGAATCTCCAATCTGCAGCAAAACTTGCTTGAGTCAGGTTTTTGCCAGGCTCTGTGTACCAGCCCCAAATACTAAATTATGTTGGCACTCTTACAGTAATCAAGGGAAGAATTGTGAAGGCGAAGTTTGTTGTAAGAAAACCAAATTAGGAGGGGAAAACAACGTCACTTTAGAGAAATATTTAGCATGAACTAATCTTTTTGGTTTTTGTCCTCCTACATTAAGGACTGTTTAACCAAGGAGTATAATTACTTAAAATGTACTGTAGTTTATCCTGTGTAGATTAGCCTTCTGCTTTATTAAACTGCTAAAAGGCCAGTCTTCAAAGAAAAAGCAAGTTAAAGCTCTGTCTTGCTGTTTACAATGCTGGGATCTGATCACTGATATCTACCAGCATTAATGTGAAGCAGCCATGAGCCCCTTTTAGTTAATCCAAGAGTTAATGTCCATTTAAATTTACAAGAGTCTTCTCAGTGCCTCTTGTCGTTGCTCATCAGGCTGTTGCAGAGTCAGGTATCTCCCCTGTGCCAGCTCCCTTTACTCACCAAAMAATCCCCATGTGACTTCAGCAGGAACAGGATTGGTCCTGCTGAGCCGGCAGAGTACTGGCTGGGCGTCCTGTCATAGTTTATGATATTGCACTTCCAGTGAGAGTTCAGCTAAAGGGAGTTTAGTTTAGGCCTTCTGCACAGTGATGAGGCCAAGGCTGCTCTCCTGAAGCAGTGCAATAGAGGGCTGGTAGCACCTGGGCGCTGTGCAGGGGCCTGGCAGGCTGGAGCCCGCGGCTGTTTGCATGAATGACTTTGGTTTTGCTTCCTTCACAGAGGTTCCCCACACCTCCTTTTCCCTGCCATGTCACGGGTATTTCCTCCCTTTCCCTTCTGTTACTCCTCTGCCCCATGACAAACAGACTCAACTCACCCTATCTAMGGGTGAAAAAAAGTTTTTTGAAGTGAGTTGTTCCCACAGAGCAAGGATTATCCTTAGGTCCTGCTGGTATCAGAGTGTRAAATTCCCCCTTGCTAAGATGTGTGAGGCCCTTCAGACTGTCTCATATGGCTTTTCTGCCAACTTTTGGAGTCAACCMAAGCTGGGAGGTGTCCATGCACCTTGCAGTTGTCAACCTTTTGAGATTTTTATCCCAGGGCTGTAATGGAGAGTTTTAGAACTCCAGGAATTGGAAACAAGACATTTCATTAAAGACTTTGCTTGAAAGTGTGAATAAATAAAAGTGCCCAGAAGACAGAGACTAACGGGAGGAAGCTGTTGTGTTACAATTATTTCAAAATATAATAATTTTAAAGGCACTTTTCATGGTTTGTTTGTAGAATCTTGGGTGACTATTTTGGACCATGTATGATTGGTGAGAYTGTGTTTTGAAAAATCCAGAACTGTTCAGATGATTGCGTGGATTTATTTCAGCCGCTATGTGCAAAATCCCTTCCTGCTCAGGCTTTTTCACAATATTGGTATTACCTCTTATTCTTGGCCAGGCCAAATATACAATGAAAATGGCTTTTGTTTCTTTATTGAAATGCTTAAACTTCCTGTCCAATCCAAAGAAGTACAGGAAAATAAACAAACAAAAGAAGGGATCGAATTTAAATGCACAGCATGCTTGCAGCTTTGGGTCTGCTGTCTCTGCATTGCACTTTTAAATGTAAAAAGCATGATTCCTGCCCAGATGGGGGGGCATGGCCAAGAGGGGAACCAAGACAGGRATACTCTGCTTTCTATCTCCTGCACAGATTTTATTGCGTGTTTGCTCTTTCATTGTTGTTTCCTTTAGTCTAAAATAAAGATAAACTAGACAGAAAGCAAAGTGGCCAGGCGCCACTGCACAATTATAATTAATTCACTGTTAATGTTTCAGGCATTGTAACAGAGTACATTGGAATTGCTGGGGCGGGCTGAGATTAGTTTGAGCTCTTCGTGTACAAACTACAGGAGAGTCACATTAAATACCCACTCTAATTAATGTTTTCAGAAGGAGCACCAAAGGGAATAGTAAGGCTTACCAGCCACAGAAAAGTTGGTTTGTACTTCTGCTTTCCAAATTCCCACTTTGTTCTCACCTCAAAAGGTGAGGATTTGAGAACATATTGAGCCATGACCTCAGAGCAGAATGTGCACAGCCCATTCCTAAAYCTTCCTTCACCATATCATAGGATCACCTTGGAAAGGGAGGATGCAACTAAGCTCAGACTCAAATCTGGGTATCTGCAGGCACAGGAACATTCATGATCTGATCAGGTCTGCAGAAACTGTGGAAGTCAAAGGCTTCATTTTGTCAAGAGCAAAATGGCTTAAAAACCCAAAAGACAAGGTTCTGCAGTGTTTTCAGCCAAATTGTAGAAAGCAAAGCTGGTTWCTTCCCAAAGTTCAGAAATATCCATTATCTATTAAACTGAAGAGCATTTAATGCAAAGAGATCTCAACCATTAGACTATTCTAACACTTAGAGGAATGGAGTAGTTTTTGTACCTCTAAATAGATCTCTGTTCATAATTTTTTCTGCTGCCAGTATTCCCTATGGGAGAGGAAAGACATGGTAATTGTCATCCGATACATAATGATACATGGTATTTATTGCAAACCTTCTTCATTTTAAGTCTTSCTGTGGTTATTGAGTCAGATTGTTCAGGCTGAGCTTCCGGCACTGTGTGTCTGGCTGTGTGTCTCTCCAGCTCTGTGTTTAARCTCTGTGTCTGAGGTGTAAAAGAGCCCTTTGTATGCTGGGTCTGAAGGCAGCTGAAAGCGTGCCTCTGCTGGCTGGGTGTTGCCATTAAATATAGTTTATACTAGATCATCATTTATGCAAGGTGACAAAATCCACATTAAATTTCTGGTGAAACCTGGTCTGCTGTAGAACATTATTAGAGTACTTATTAGTACTACATTTTTCACCATGGATGTAGCCTGAATATCCTAATTTATGACCATCTGGTCTCCAGTCAAGAACAGCCCATATGACCAAAATGCAGCTTCCCTAGGTCAGTTCATACTTCCATGCTGTGACTTAAAGAAGAGGATGCAGACCTCTGTCAAAAGCCATAAACACCTCCAAGGGAACTTTGAGAGGAGGGGGTGCCCTTCCCCTWGCCCTTGTACAACACACCCAGCAGGGCCAGTCATTGTATCTGTTTATTCAGTGGCGTTTGGTAATGGTAACGTTCATTTCATTTAGGATTTGATTTGTTTACGAACTAATAAATATGATTTATAAAAAGTGCGTGTGGTTCACTAATTACTGCACATATGGCGTTTTCATTTTGTAAAACTGGCATTTGCTTTCTATTATGATTACGTCTCTGTTCACCAGTGCTAATTAGTTTGATTAGACAGATAACTTTAACCATTATTAGGACTAGATTAGGAGAACTTTGCATGCAGGGGAATGCAGGGTGGAAGAGTTCATCACCAATGAAGATAGGTCAGCAACACAGAGATTGCTCCTCATTAAATATTTTAAAATTAGTTTTTGTTTTGTTTGCCACATAGAAGAACTGAGAAGCATTCACATTTAGCTACTTACAAAAATCCAATTAAACACAGTTGTTTAGCATGAATTTGTTAATCAGAGTTAATCTTTCCAATGAATGCATAATTTGGAATCTGTGTCTAAAATGTTCATTTAAGGATAAGCATATTACAGACAAATAAAATATAAAATGAGATTCTCTCCCTTGGAATTGACTCTCAATATGGAGCAATATTGACTGTTTTGAGTTGATTCTCCTGCATGCTGAGGGACAGAAGTGAAATTGGATAAAGACTAAGAAATGCCAATGCCACCTGGGGTGGGCCATGTTTTTCCCAAGAGGCTCAGAAAATTGTCGAATAGTGTCATCTGAACTCTTCAGAATGCAAGTAAAGAAAGAGAAACTCTTATTTATTACACATTTCAGGATAAAAATTATTATTCAGGGCTGCAGAAGTTTGATATTATTTTATTTCTTCAAATGGATCCTCTATCCTAAAAATGAGAGGCAARTTTTCTTTACCAATAAATGAGAAATTATCTTAGTGCACTAAGAGAGTTAGTAGGATGTGAAATGCCTTCTTTAGAAAGGAGACTGATACTCAAATTAGGTAACTGTGGATGCCAGTTTCTTTAATACAGCCACTCATTTGACTTGGGATGATCCCCCCACGTTCATCCAGTTTCTGGGTATTTATTTGGTTTGGTAGCAGAATGAGGATGGTGCCCTGCCTTGTATGCAGTCCTGCTGTATCTACTGGGTGTGCTCAGTGCCACTTGTGAGGGGCCCTTTTGGCTTTTTGAGTTTTTTTGTCTTCAAAGCAATTTATAAGGGAACAGAAAAGTTCTTTCCCATCTGAAGAGAATTGCGGGAATACTGAAAAAGACATAAATCTGCTACTGAAGGGCGAGCACATAGGGAAGCAGCAAAGTAGATTGTTGTGGTATTTACTCTCTCCTTGGCTCTTCTGGAGGATGCCTCCTGCCATGCCTTTCAAAGAAAACCCCAGACAATTTAAATGTCAAAGTCTCAAATTTCAACATGCATCATTATTGTTGGAAGCACTTGCTCCAGGAAAAGTTTCAAAATTGCCATTTCTATATCTTAAAAGAATGTGAACAGGATGGCCAGATTCTGAGATGGTATAAATTGGCAGAGGTTCGTTATTTCAATGTGGTTATCCTGCTTTACACCAACTGAAAATCTGGCCCTGGAGAATGAATATTTATGCCATGCCAGAGAGGTTTGAAAACCCTTTTTTAAAAATGAGAATGAATAAAGAAAGAGCTGGGATATGCTCTGTGCTGATGAACCCAAAGCCAAATGTGACCTCCCCTTGACCTTTTATGCATTTAAGTTGAAAAAGGCCATTTTGATACATTCCACTGGAGCTTAAAATGCCTATATTTCAATTCCAAAGGTCAAGCTCTCTTCTCAGCGTACTGTATGACCCAGCCTTGGCTGCTCCCCATTCATGTTGCCTGACTGTACTTCTGATTTGCCATTGACTGTTTACTGTTTTTCTAGCTAATGTAAGTGAAAGAGATAATTCAAATGATTTCRAGCTCTGTGTCAGTTCTGATTCTGATTATGTCCCCTGTGCTTGGTGAAGTGTTAGTGGCTCCAAACTCATTAAGTCTCCAGGAAATTTCAGATTACTGTGTTAACTATACCTTAGTCACTGTATTTGTCTTTGATTTATCTATTTATAAATTCCACTCAAGAATTTTTGACGTTTCCTTTTATCACTATGTCTAATATCACTGARCTAAGTAATTTTTCTTCACCCTTTCTGTTTTCTTTTCCCTTTTGAGTGTTTTGGATACGTTTTTTTCCCTTCAAATTCCCAAAGTGAAAGGGAACTATTTGCAGGAAATTATGCTTTATGCATATTTTAAAGTAAATCTCCACATCTTCAGTGGATGTAAGCACAGCCCTACTGGGTTGAAGGGACAGGAACTGCCATTGCTTTGAATCTTCCTGAAACTTTGCATCACTGGAGCTGTGTCAATTTACACCAAATTAGAAAGGTAGGCAGAGWTTTGTGGCTAACAAGTCACATGTCTGCCTACCTTCCTCTGGACTTGAAAGAGCCATTATAGTGGATGGTTCCCAAAAAAGGGTATAAATGCAGTCCCATCAAGCAGGCTGACAGGCCTTGATAATAATTTCTCTAGATAGAATTGCAAAGTAATCATTGTCTCTAATAATCTCTCCAATTACTTTATAGAATAATAGTTTATTATAAAATCTGTTTTAGCAGACTGTCTATTTTTATCCTCTCCCCTTGAAAATGAAGTYGAACACGTAAGAACTGTGGAATATTTTTGCAAAACTAAGGGATTGCTCCTACCTAACAGCACAACCAATCAGGAGAATCTTTTACCAGGTTGTAATTTGTGTCAATTAACACAGCTTAGTGAATCTTGGTGATGAACAGCTTGCTAAGGGCCCTGACACCCTGCTCCTGTTGGGATGTGCCTTACTGCACAGTCCTCAACTAACCAGGACCAGAGGTTCTTGTCCCACCCCTTGGCCATGCCTAGGTTTCCCTCCAGTGCTCAAATGAGAGGGAATCCAGTCCAACTGGAAAGATAAGGTGCAGACTCCTTCCAGTGTGAGGAGAATTGATAAGGAGCAGATCAATAGCTAATCCCCTTCAGTGGGCAGCAAGGCCCACCGTCTTAGCAGTGGGACATCCCCTCCTTTTCCCCTTCTGCTAAATTGCAAAATTTCTGTAGTGGAAAGAGTGTAACRCTGCACTTGGGTGGTAGAAACCAAACAGAAATTACACTGGGGGGGAGAAGTGTGTACATGTATTGAACAAAGGTCAAGCAGYGCATTTGCCTTTGATTTCGTCCTTGGAAGGGACATCTGGGTTTGGTGACAGTTTCACCACAGTGGTACATATCCAGGATACCAATTCCAGCCTGAACTGGAAAATTTTGGCAATAATTAATTATAATAATAATATTTGGCAAAATTTAAAGCAASTGGAATTGCTGGGAAATGACAGGCAGCATCAGGAGTTGGCAGTGCTACCAGCTGCAATTATAATGARAACCTAATAGACGCTTGACCATGGAAAACCCCTTGGACAAGCACATCTACACACAGCTCATGTAAACAAGTGGAATTCTTTAAAACTCAGTATAGATGCAATAACACACACTCTCAGAGCACTTGTCTTTAGTACTTTTTTCTGGTTCAGCTATTTGTTCAGCTATGAGATAAAAACAGATTCACCTTACATTTGTACCTGCCAAGTAGCATTGAAAGGACTATTTGTAATCACAATTCATTCCTGGAACTTGGAGAGTAAATATCATTGAAAAAATTGTATGTCTGGCTCTCCATGTCTCCATCCATGTCTCTGCTTTCTCTGGAAGGATTCACCTGTTGGCTTTTCACTCTGTGCCTACCTTCTGGAGCCCCAGAAGTCTCTGGTGGCAGCAAGCAGCCTGAGTTGCCTTTCWGAGAACTTCCCATCTATTTTATTTGAGGTATCTCCCAGGCTCCCTCTCCCAGACCTTGGACCCTTGTAGGGATGGTGACTCCATCTGCTTCAACTTTTCTGAAAGAAACAGAAGAAAATATAAGTGCTAATTACATGAATTTTGCTTGATATTTTGGCAGAAACATCAGCCTAAGCACCGCTGAAAGCTTGGTGGGAAACAGGTTAACTCTGTTTTTTCACAACTGTTGCTCCCAGTGCAGATATTTGGTACAGAAATCAGGTTAAGCAATACAAAGGTTTACTTCCCACAACCATCCCCAAACAAATAAACTGTGAAAGGAAGAGGTTTGATGATGAGTTGGTTGCATGAGTCAGGGAAGGAARGAAGGAAAAGTAAATCTTGTCCCTTGGATTAAGCAAGCTACTTTTCTGAAGGTTGCTTTGGGCTTGGGTGAAAGAAGCTGCTATGGGTTTTAGTCATTGTTTAATTGAGGGGACTTGTTTAACTTTTGTTGTATTTTTCCCTTAAAAAGGCAAAAGACTCCTTGTATTTATTTGTTATTACTTTATAGCAGCAGCCATATTGTGTGGCATGTTTCAGAAAATACATTTGTAAAAGGAATTACGTGATGTTAACCCTGTAATACTCAGAGWTCCAGGGCTGCTCCTGAATGCCAAGGCCCACTTTTGAGAAAGAGGAGCTCTTAGAGCCATGACAGTTGATWCTGGTAATGAAAAAGGAGAAAAGATACTTTATGAATACAAGTAATCTCTCTGTAGGCAACACAGCAAATGTGAGGCAAAAAAATTTGCATTAAAAGTAAAAATGCATAGAAATGCAGTTAAATCTGAATGGGAAGATGTAGCATCCTTCTTTCCTCTGAACAACGTGTAGTGGGAGAAGAGATGATATTTGGGGGCTAAGAGGGTTTTTTGCCTCTCATAATCTTATCCTGTGTATTATTTTTTCCTCTCCTACTTTGACGTTGTGTTCCAGGCAGTTTTCATTCTGCCCTTCACAAATTGTGTTGTGTGCACTGAGTCATGGGCTTGTGTTTTCAGAAAGGTTGTCAGTCACAGCTATTCTYGTGCAGCAATGATATGATTAGCTCTGTTTTTTACTGTAAAGTATTAATTTAACYGAAGTTTGAACACAGTGAAAAAAGAACTATCAGCGGGTGAATGTGCCAGCTTAAAAGCAGAGATGCTATGTGGTATGAGTGGTTGCTTTCCTTTGGGATTGTGGGAAAGGATGGCAAGGAAAAGCAACCTCACATGTGAGATATCCTCAGGCACTGACATTCATGGCARTATTTTAATAGCCCTTATTCCAGCCAGTGCCTGGGGAGGTCATGAGCACAGGGCCCTCCACAGCCCTGTTGTCTCAGGAGCCTGGTCCTGGCATCCCAGCCTCACAACCTGTGCCTGGATCTCYTCTGCAGGCTCACTTCTGTCTGGATGGGGGGTCTGGAAGGGGCCAGGTTTGGGGGGTCTCCAGGGCTTTCTCCCAGCAGCTGTCACACACACACCTGCAGTGGTGAGGCTGCCAAAACCAGAGAGAAGAGGTGGAGCTGCCCGGGTCCCCAGGGSAGCCGTGACTGCCATATCTCGGTGTGTCTCAGCGCTGCCTTTTCCTTCCACTCTCTCCCCTGTACCTGAAATTTGATTGGTAATCGACCAATATGGGCTGCAAAAGTGGTGTCAGCCTGAGCTGTGAATTGACCTGCTTTTGTCAGTTTGTCACAGTTTTATTGCTGTTTTAGCACAGTGCGTGTGAGCTSAAGCCCAGCTCTTCTGTCACCTAGAGAAAAGCCTGGCAGGCTGATGTCCTCAGGAACAGCTTCCAAGTGTGCAGGGGCCAGGGGTTCCCTTTCTCTTCACCAGCTAACCCAAGCTTCACATTTTCTTTCTGGTCAAAGAGCAACCTAAAGCCAAAACAACCTGCAAGTGCACTGTGCTTACCCCATCTCCAATACTGCCTGGAATTCACTTGCAGTGGTGCTCAATAACATTGCCTTGAGAGTAAGAAAAAAATTGTGTCCTCAACTAAAAGTGACCAGATTAGGTTCATCTCTTTGCAATTGTTAAGTTTATTACAGGAACAACAGACTGGATTCTTTAMATCAAAGTATTTCAAATGTAGGAAATGAGGGATAAGAGAGAATTGCAGGCCTTTCATGAAAGACTCATCTTAAAAGGTAATTTAGCTTTCTGCACAGCGGCAAAYAGATCTGACAGTTCACCCAAAACCTAGCTGAAAGGATGTGTGTTTATACCTCTTATTTACACTGAGATTTCAAAATAAGCTTTTTGAGCAAGCTGTGATCTTTTATTTGGTTTCCTTAAGCTCAGAGTATTGCAGTGTCAGACTCTGTTTTCTTAATTGATTATAACTTTTTTTTATAACTCATATTGCAAAGCTCATGATGAGTGAATAATGTGTCGCCCAGTGCTTCTGCGGCTTGGCCCATAATTTGGCTTCAAGTACCTTTTTCATATCTTTGTTTCTGACACAAATATCTTTGCTGTTGCTCTGGATAAATGAGTCCTTTCCAGTGGCCCAGGGTGCTTGAAAATAGTCATGATCCAGACAGCATGTCTGAGTGACCCTACAAATAGCAAACATGGGAATGCAGCTCAGCATGCATAAGCAACCCTACAATAATAACTTTGTGTGTGCAGTCCAGCAGGTGGGAACAATCCAGAACTAGGTTGAAAAAAGAGCTGCTGAAAGTGTTATGGAAGTAACAGGTCTGAGCGACTTCAGTTTTCTTAGGTTTACACCTGAAAATCCTTTACTACTACTATTTTATTATTATTATTATTATTATTATTATTATTATTATTATTATTATTATTATTAGCCATTACCTAGCTTTGCAGACTTGTGTTATTTTTCATCAGCAACATCCAGTCTGTTGCATCCAGTCTGTTGTTTTTCTGGAAGCTGTTCCTCCTATCTCTCCAGCTCAGCTCCCAACTCTTACCCATGTCTAAGTCATCTTGCACCTCACTGCTCCTCCAGCTGCTCTGTTCACATCCTGAAATCAGTTTGCAAGCAGGAGCCTCAACCCCTGAGTATCCTCACCTCGACGTTACCAGTTTTACTCCTGGAAAGGGATAAAGCAAAGCTCAGAGCRTGCGAGACTCTAAAAATGATGCAAATGTTATTGTTATTTCAAAATGTTATCCCCATATGTTCAGGAAACAGATCAGGTTGTATAATTGGCTTTGCAGAAACACCTGCTTGAGTAGGTAGAGTGGGGTGGAAGCGGGGGGGGAAGCCAAAACCCCTCTGTTCCCAGGATGATGCGATGTTAATCCGCTGGGAGGAGGATGAGGATGGCGATGGCGATGCCGAGGGCGGGCTGGTCCCCGCGGGGCCGGGGCGGACATCTAGCGGCGGCAGGGCTGCTTACAGGGCTGCTGGGCATGCGAACTCCTCCTGCCCGGCACCTCAGCATGCTCAGCATGCTCAGCATCCTCAGCATCCTCAGCATCCTCAGCATCCTCAGCATCCTCAGCATCCTCAGCCGCATCCCGGCTCACAGCCCGCTCCCCATCCCGCGCACCTTCCCGCCGGGAGGGAGCGCCGAGCCTCCTCGGAAAAGGGGCAAGGAAATTTCATTTATATCCTCATACTCCCCATCATTATCTCCTTCATATCCTGTATTTCCTTCACTGTACTGTAGTTTTGATTTTTTTTTAACAAATTTAAGCAGAGATTTTAATCACGCAACAGCTCATTTCCCAAAGGATTTCAGATTGTCACCAGCAGTGTCCCCTACCTGAGGTACCCTGCCTTTAGCAGCCCTCCCTGAAGGACTTCTGCAGCCTCCTTGAGGAGCCAGTCTCTTGAGGGTGTATGTAAAAACACTGCTGAGAATTAGTGTAGMATACTTAGCGTTATGAAATACTCAGTATTGCCATAAGCCTCGAGCTAAGGAATGCCCTGGTCCAGGCCCGAAAGGAGACTGAGCAATAATTGCACACTGTGGGGCAATTGTGGTTTAGATTGTCCCCTGCTCATATTGAATCTTGAGGTTGCAGGGCAAACATTCCACAAATCTTAGATTTCTTTCCATCTACCCCCTCTTGCACCAAGTTGTGTATTTAAGGCACCCTTCCTTGTGCTCCTTTCTGTCTGTCTGTCTACCTTTCTCAAAATAAAAGGCAGGACCTRTCCAGTCAGATGCAGTGAAACAAGAAAATGCTCAGATATTTTAATACCCTGGAGCTACCCCTCAGCAGACAAAATGACTAAAAATGAAATTTAAAGCACATCTGATTTACCTGTTGTTTGTGTGACTCAAATACCTATGTTTAATTTTGTCTATGGATTGGAAAAAGTTAATTTCAAGCCTTGTTTCTCTTGCTAGCAGCAACAACCTTTTAAACGGAGTATTACTGGTGAACCATATAGAGCTGGTTAAAAAAAAATGCTTTTCAGTTCCACCATGCAGTTGTTCGGACGACAATTATGGCAGCTGAAGTTTAATCATAGTGTTTGATAGCTCATTTTCTCAATGTCAACACGAGGCACTGTTAAAAAAAATGAATTCTTTCATTTGATAAGCTGGCTCCAGAGCACTGGGCTCATTCAATAGGAAAACTCTTTCACAGGGCTGCAGCATGCATGGCTTTTCTCTTTCCTTTTTTTTTCCTTTTTTTTTTTCTTCTTTTTTTTTTTCCCTGAAAGCCACCCAAGAAGAGATTAATCACAAGGGGGAAACTCAGCTTCACCCTCTAGCTGCAGGTCGCAATTTTTATTTGTATGGAATTGGCTTTTGGAAAGCTGAAGGCTGCCTGAGGGCAGGGACCTGATATAAGAAGAACCTGAGAATGAAGCAGCAGGGATTGATTAGCCTACTTCATATCCCACACTCCATAAGCACACTCCAACCGCAATCTAACACACCGCTGAGCTGAATAGACAAGAGAAATTGGATTCCTTCCTAATATTTAACCTTCAAGTCAGCTCCAACAGTTGTTGATATGTTGTTCTACCAGCAAGTAACAGTCGCTTTTTTATTCCAGCACCCACCCACACACATATATATACAGTTTTATAAGTTATATGCTATATATTTACATATTTTCCATTTTCARTCTGTTTCAGAGCATGGTTTACCTAATCCATTTCAGTAAAAGTTTCAGGGAAGAACAAACTGACCAAACAATTATGCATAAAGCTGTAGTGAGGGAAGGGAGGGAAAGAGAAATAAAAAGTAGAAAAAACTCATTGTCTGTTTCATGTCTTTCAAGGTCTTTTTCCACACAGTCGTTTTTATTTTACCTGTAATTTTCTCAGTTCATTAATTGCAGGAACAGTCAGGATTGTATCTAGTGATGTGGATGCTGCTGGCACTGCCATCCTGGAGGATTCATTTTAGATTTTTCTGGGTAGATGAGGGATCTGCATTTTGGGGAACGTTTGCGAACCCGGCAGAAGGCCGGGTGAAGCCTGGGCCCTTCACTGGGCACGAGACTGGCCAGGACAGCCCAAGGGAGCAGCCACAGCTCCCGGGCCCTCGCTGAGCCCCTGAGGACAGCTCCCCTTCCCAGCAGGAGGAAAAGCTCAGAACAGGATGCAGAATGTGAAAATGGTGATTTCAGTGGGGCCTTCGGGGGCCTGGCTCTCAGAGAGGGGTTCTCTTAGGAAAGGCTGGTTCTGGGGGACAATCCCTGGTCTGCAAACATGCCCACCCCACTTTGCTGAGGTCTGACGTGCTGAGCAGCCCCTGGCAAACTCCTGGGGTCACTGAAAGGCTGCCTGGAGGCTTGCTGAGCTCCCCAGGCTGCCTTCCCTCTGCTGGGGTTGTGGAGTTGCATATCTTCAAAGCTCCCCATGGCCTGCCTTGGCTCCCAAGCCCCCAGGAGGGCTGAGCTGCCACCCACACTCTGCCATGATCCCCACAAGCGCGTGGGTGCATGAGGTGTGACACACTCCCCTTGAGGTTCTCCAAAAGACAATTTTCTAAAATTACCTGTCCCAGGGAAGAGTCACATTTCTGACTCTTCCTTCATGTTTGGAATGAACAGAAAATGAGAAATTGGGATTTTTCTCCAAATGGTCGTTTTGATTCGTGCTTAGCTGCACAGCTTCTGTCCTTTCTGAGAAACTGAAGTGCCTTTGCAGGGACTCCTGAGCAGGGCTGTGCCAGGAGCAAGGACTCTTCTTGTGTTGTTTGGCTGTCACAGGGCGAGGACACGTAGGTGGGAAACACTGGCTTGTACGTGCTACTTGCTACTATGGCCAGAGGCTATACCAAATTTTTCTTTACATAGAAAGAACGAGTGAGCAGGGATTATGAAGCCTTCTCACACTGTGTAGCCAGCCTAGATCTTCTAGAATTGGGCACTGTCATTTTGCAGCTCATTGTGAAAAAAGGTTGTCTTAATAATACAGCCTATTGGGAGAACATGCTGCTGAAACTGCTGCAAGCAAAGTGAAATTTTCATGTAAACATCTTCAAATATTTTTATGACCCATCAGCTTGAGTTTTATAAGTCAATGTATGAGTGAATACACAAAGCTTCTCTCTTTGTTTGCATATCCTGCCTCTACTGAGTTTTAAATGTTCATGCTATGTGGACAAAATCCAACTCTACATCTGTTTATGGCATATGTAGGCAGCATCATCTCCAAGATTTTTTTTTCATGTCTAGTTGAGCTCAGTAGCTTTGTGAAAAAGAACCCTCAAGACTTGAGCTAGCTTCCCTATACCCTGACTGTGAGTTCCCTTACAGGCTTGGGGTCCTCTGGATTTCTTGACATGTTCAAAATAGGACCGCAGAAACAACTATCCCCCCCTAAGGAAAGGGACACACATGGCACATTTTCCCCCCAGTGATGGCCCAGATGATAATAATGTCCATGTCCCCCTGACCACAAGTGATTTGACTTTCCAACCTGTGGATCTGGAGACTTTAACTCACAGAATCAAGCCATGTCCTGGAAAAGAGTGATGGAAATGAAACAATAAGGGCTATTCAGTGACTTAGGTTAGCATTGATGAGGGCATTGATGAGTCTGCTGGTTGTGCACTTGCTTCCCAGGGGATCCTGGATAAATCATGGAATTGTAGCATGGTTTGGGTCAGAAAGGACCTGAAACATCATCTCAGTGCAACCCCCTGCCATGGGCAGAGGCACCTTCCCCTATCCCAGACTGCTCAGAGCCCCACYTTGCCTTGGACACTCCCAGGGATGGGGCAGCCACAGCTTCCCTGAGCTATTTATGCCAGTGCCTCACCACCCTCACAGTAAAGAGTTTCCTCCTGATATCTAAATCCCACAAACCTCCCATAAGACAGCACTTCCTTCTGTGTGATTTCAGCACTTAGTCTACAAAATCTATGGATCTGTCTATCCCAAGTGTCTATCCCAGGTCTTATCTCTCTATGGCTTGAACTGATGCTTTAACACAAAATACCCTATTTTTTTTTTTTTTTACCACTGGTAACATACTGGAGCTATTATACACATCCAGAGCTTGCTCACCAATTTGATTCTTTCTGTTACTGATTAAGAAAGAAAAGGAGAGCAGGAAAGGCAAAATGGGTTTTAAAATATTTTTGTGACATGGTATTTGACAAGTGACAGAGCACTACAGCTTTCATGATAGAAAATAGAGATTTAGCAGCCTCAAAAAATTGTGAGAACAAGCTGATCAGATCATGATGTTTGTAAAATGATCATTATGTTTCATTTTTATAAGGCTGAGGTGCTTTCATGGGATATAAAGTGTTTGGTTGAAAGGAAGAACTGGGACTATATCCGAAGAAGTTACTTTGATATAGTTAGATATTTTCATTTGTTGGAATTTTTGCTTTGTCTGAAATTTTGACTGTTCTGATCTGGGACTTTGCTGAGGAATTAAAGCCGTGGCCTTTCATCTGCTCCGATGCTATGGGCTGTGATTCACAGGGGCAGTGATGGCAATAAACAAAGCAATTCCCTTCCCTGTGCACTGGAAGAAGCTTTGCTGTTGCGCTGGCTTTTTGAATGCCCTCACTTTGTGTGTGTGTGCACATTTTATATGTCACTGTGTCTCTGCCTTGGTTCTGCACATTCACAGCAGTCTGCTGCTACCAATGATCCCCTGGGCTGTGTTAGCCATACCTGCCAGGTAATTTGGGATCCTTCCCCTGCGAGCATGCTTTCCTGATGGCAAGTGCCTAAGACTGCACGTTATAAAGAAAAGCCATTTTTTAAAGCTGAAACATAAATATGTGTTTGTGTGGTGATCCCAGCACATCCCAGCACGCTGGCAGTGGGGGGGAGTGAGAGTGCTCCACGTGGGCAGCAGAAAGAGAGTTCCTTCTGAAGTGCTTGAGAGACATTTTAAACATCTCCCCTTTTCATATATATTGCTATTAAGGTGTTGGTTGCAAATTTTGTAACTAATAGTCTCGCCTGATATTTCTAACAACTTAATGAGCACTGTGACAAATGTAAATAGCGTTTCAGTAACACAAGTTTCCAGTTTGTATTGAAATGGAAGAAGGCCTTTAGTAAGACATAGCTCCTGCTGGGCTGTGTGCTGTAAAACCTCATTTTGAGCCCGTGCCTGTACCCAGGAGCTCAGAGCCCAAACAGGCGAGAAGGATTTCTGTCTTCATTTTTATAAATGAGAAACTGAGGCAAACGAGTCGTGAAGTGCCGTGTCCAGATTGCATGGGGACGGTGTAATAGAGCCAGAAAATCTATTGTGCTATCTTCCTGTCAAAGAGATGTGTTGCTTTCCTGACCTTACTGTTATGGAAACCTTGTGTGAGGTGAGTAGCCTTTCAAGAGTGGGATGCCAGACTGTATTTCTTTTTCCCCAAAATAAATTTGTCCGTGCCATTAGAAGCTCRCCAGTAATCAGGAAATATTGCTTTCCAAAGAGACAAGATGCTTATCAGGTGGCAGGGCTGCATAGGGTGCTGGATTACAAGAGGTGAGGGTGGGCAAGCAGCAGTTCCTGCCCTTGGAAAAGCCCCTTTTTGGTCACTGTGAATCCCCTGTGCCATCACTCCCCCAGCACCAGCCAAAATTCCTCTGCTGCCATCCCCAGCACTGCTGGTGCCTGTTTTAAGCCCTGCTGTCACTGCTAGTAAGCAATGAAATCGTTGTATTCACAGTATTGCCTGAATTAAGCACGTGTAATCACATCCTGGAAAAAAAAAAAAAAAAGAAAAGTATAAAAGGAGACTTAGGTTGAATTTACTACAGGAAGATATAAAAAATGAATGCAAGTAGAGGGGAAATGAGAAATGCATAAGAAAAAAAAGTAATAGCAATTAGATAAAGTGACAAAAATGCTGGGTTTAGCTGAAGGAAGCCTTATCTGAAGCAACATCCAACTGTTGGCCCTAATCTCATCAACACCCAGACCCTAATGCTGCTAAAATCCCATAATGTGGCTGAGCCCTGTTGAACACAGGCTACAGCTTGGCCAGGGCAGCCTTTCTCTGCTGGTAATAAAATGCTCTACAATGTAATTCAGTAATTCTAAGGCGCTCCATTTATGGTTTTGCAGAAATTGCCCCTCTCTTCTGGGTTTCAGACTAACTTGAGAGGATTTAAGCATAGTGTTAGTAATGCCACTGCTGTGGAAAGCCATAACCATGAAGGAAAACAGAAACAGGAAATAATGAGGAAAACTCTGTGTAAAGCAGGAGAATTCTCCAGGTGCTCTGGTAAGAGCATGTTTTATTAGACATGATTATGTTCTGTGCTGTTTATTCAATCACAGCATCATCTCCATCCTCCTTTTCCTCGGCTCCTCTGCAGTCACTGTCACTTCACATCATGCACAATGGAAATAGACACATACTTATTCACCCTGGCCCAAAAATAAGTTTTGTGGCATCTGTATCCACTCTCTGTTGTTCAGTGTGTTGTGCCAACATTCAGAGTCAGCAGGTGAGCAATGTTGTGACTCCAGCAAAGAGTGGGTTTGTCAGGCACAGCCTCCTGCTGTCCCTCCTGCTGACCCCACCACGTGCCCTGCTGGCTTGCACCATGGCAAATTTGGCCTTTTTGCTGCACACCTTACCAAAGGATAGGACCTCTCTTCTCTTTTTGTTTCATTACACCCACTGCTTCATTCTTCCTTTTGGGTTTTCCATCTCTCCATGATATCTTTTCTTCAAAGTTTCTGTTTCCTTATGGGACCTCTTGGTCTTTTCCATCTGTATTCTCATCCACAGATTCCCACAATGATTTACTCTTCCTTTATTGGTTCCTCTTACTTTTACTCTATTTTTTTAGCACCTATCTATTCACAGATGCTTCATTTTCTCCTTTTCATACAATCCTATCCCACAGATGATGCACACTACTTGACCCACAACATCTTTATTTAGTTTGAATTCAGTATTTCTTCCCAATGAAAGCAACCTCAAAACATTCACTGCTTTTTTCACACTGATTTTTTTTTTTTTGTAAGTTCTCTTGCCAAGACACATCTTTTTGATGGGCTCAATTTCTTTACACCTCTTTCTAGCCAAACTAGCATAATTTTCCCTTTGAGTAGAGCAGTTTCTTTCTCTCATTCCAACTGATGTCTGGTTGCTGATGAAATCTGAAAGTAAGCTGGGCTGGACAGCAGGACATCTACTTTATCAGACACACAGAATGTGTTCCTTTGCATGTTATGCTTAAGAATGTAACCTACCTGAGGGGTCTTTAGACCAAGTGCCAAATAATGGCTACATTACACCACAATTACATACCCACACTTGGAAGAAAATGCTGTTTCTGTTGTGACACTGTTTTCATCCAGTCTAATGGGTTTTATTCCCTAGGAAAGTAAAAGATCAGAATGCTTCTATTAACCTTGCTCTCCTAAATGTTTGAGTAGTTAAATTCTAGGTCATTATATTGATTCACAAGGCAACAAGTAAATTCTGTGGTTGGTAAGTATTTGCCAGTTGACTAGGCTTTATCCAATTCCATCTTGCTCCTGCAGCAGCATAATATTTCCATTGCAGTCAGCTTATGGGTGCAAATGATCCCATCTGCATCTTGATTTATTCCTTACTAGTTGGAAATATGCAGTGTCAAGTTTTCAGTGAATTTTGCTAGGTCCTAATGAGGATTCAATGTAACAGGATTTTTTCCAGCTTCAGTCTTGTAGAAAAGTTTTTCTGCATATCTGTCTTTTCAAATCAAAAAAGATACAGTGTGCTGGTATATAGTATATTTTACTTCCAATAAAGTTTTAGGCTATGCTAAAGAAAAAGAGAACTGTGCACTTCAGTCTTACCACTTACACCACTGTGGTATTGACAAGAAGCAGGAAAAGATGGTTGGGAAGATGAGGATTACCTTCTGGGTCTGGCTGAGAAGATGGAAAGAAAGGGTTTTAAGGTCTGTTAACTCTCTTGAAACAGAAGATCAGGAAAAAAAAGAAAGGGTCAATAGCAGAATTTAGGGCCCAAAAAGGCTGCCCTGAGTTGCTCAGTGCACAACAGGCCATATATTTAAGTGGTTTGCTAGACTAGTGTTGCTATATAATATTGTTTTCTTCCCTAAACCTTTTCTTTTCTGGCTGATATGCGTTGGAGAGGAAGTGCACAGCACCTTTTCTCTATGGCACRGAAAGGCCCTGTCTGGGTTGACAGGAGCCACAGCAGCCTTTTTTTGTGGCACCAGTCTGTCCTTGACCACATTATTCACTCATCCAGGCGTTTGTCAGTCCAGGTGTTTCAGAACTGGTCCTGCTGCTTGTTTAAGAGTGAGGTGCCAAAAGGTGCAGTCGCTGTTATGAAACAAGATCCACTGTGTTGTGGAGCTAAAATCAGATTGTCACTGATTTAAGAACCTGATACTGCTGTCCATCACACTAGAACGTGCTAATAGTTCCTGTAAAGTTGGTAATCCCTGTGCTTATGCAGTGTTGTGTAGTAATGCTCCTGACCAGCATAAGCACAGAGATTTGGTTATTATCTAGAAGAGTTATAATAAGAAATATGACTGCAAAAGCAAAGCAGTCAGTTGAAATTGGTCTATAATTAAATGCTTAGAAAATTCTGTGCTTAGCTCATTTTAAAATCAAGTGCTTCTTTGTAGCAATTTCCTTTCTTTAATTACAATTTCCTGTCTAGTTTGACATTTACAATGCAATCTTGGGGGACATGTTTGTGATTTATTATTCTTGCTCCTATCAGGATATCACTCRGCAGAAATGAGTTTATAAAATAAGAGCTCAAATTATTATGGCCTTTGACCAATAAAGCTGGCTCATAATTTCAGGCCTGAGAAAAGATTAACATTTTTGACAATCAAATGCAGAATTACCAATGGGGGACAATTTTGAAAACTATTTCAATTTTCTGAAGCATTGTACATTTTTAATAAGGAATATATAACTGGTTCTATATCGAAGCACAGGCTTAAGAGTAGGAAGAGCAATAGTGAATTGTAAAGCAAACCTGAAAGGAAGACTTGAACATCTAACATTGTTTAGCCTCTTCTGAATGAAATTGAAACTGCTAAATCAACACTACTTGAAAATTACCTAATGGAAGAGATATAAAAGCTCAGACAAGTTCACAGCAATGCATTCTTCCTTTTCTTTAGCATTCCTGACTCCTTAGGCTAATTTGTCTGGAGGAGCCAGGAGAAATTTTTCTGGTTTTGGTTGATTTTTTTTCAAATCTTACTGAATAATTTTTTTTTCTTGGTTATTATTTTTCTTTTGGGGTTTCATTTAGAGAAACAGATGCCCCTGCTAAACTGCATAAACATGATCTATTCGGCTGTCACTGCTTTTCCAATGACTTTCTTTGTCCCTGATTCAGGAAAATGTCATTGTTCAGGACAACACAGAAGTCAAAATGAATTTCCCGTGACTCGTGCAAATGTTCAAAGTTAAATGTGAACTTGTCTGTAACACAAAGTAGGCATCCTGCCTTGTGTGCTGGGAAGAGTGAGCTCTCAAAAGCTCTATCCAAAGTGGTAGGTGTGTTTTTAGTGTTAATTTGATGTAATGTCAAAATGGATGGCCTATAAAATTATATTGAAGGAGAGAGAAATGGTATTGGCAGGGAAGAAAATCTGTATCTTTGGAGATCTTTAAAACAGCTCGTGTACACATTGCTAGGAGGYGCAAATGCTTAGCACCTCTCAAAGTCAGGCTGCTTTTATTTAGATGCCAGCATATAGAGTTAAGAGCCTATTTTTAAGTACTGTGAATTAAAATCATTATTTTAAAGAATCTGTCCTCCCTCATGCCCGAGGAGATGAGAAAACATGGTATTAGTTACTTTGTTTTAGTAAGGCAAAAGTGAGAAAGTGGCAGGGCTCTGACTCCAAGTAGTTCCAGGGGTAAGGGCAGGGCTGGGAGTCCTGCCACAGCATTTCCTGGGCCAGCCTCAGCTGCCTGCATCCTACTCCATTACTTGGGAGCACATCAAGTTTCTGTCCTCTCAAAGCATTATTCCATTGGGATGTATTTTACTTCAGGGGTGGGCTTAAGTGAATGCTCAAACGTCCCTTTTCTAGGGCACCTGTCTGCGGTTCGAATGGGGAGGAAGTAACATGGACATTGGATGCAGCAGCCATGAAGAGGTGGTCATGAGCACCTGCACTGCTCCCCTGGGCGGGAGACGTGGCAGGAATGAGGAATGAGGAGCTGCTGTCTTTCCAGAGAAAAGACTTCAGGCAAGTCCATGGGCTGGTTGAAACATGTAGCTCTGAGGTGGGGAAAAGGAAGGTTAAACCCATGGAACTGCATGATTTGCTTAGAAAATTTTCTGAAAAGTAACGTGGTGGCAGGAGCCAATACTTGCTAGAAAGGAGGAAAGTTCAGTGAGTAATGAGACCAACATGTCTTCATCATCCAGTGTCAAAACAGAATGGAATTTTGATGGTTGGGTATGTTTGACTTTGGGCTGTGACCAGTAATGATGACTAGAGAACCGTTTTCTCCAGCTACTTCCACTGCTTAATTATTTTCTTACAGAGTTACCTCAGAAAGGACAAGGCTTTGTTAACCTGTCATCCTTGCATCTTGATATTGAGATATAAAATAACCAAGATTTCCATTACTATCTAGTCTGAAAAGGCTCGTGCTATGAACTCAAATATCTTCTGGCTATAAAAAGGTTTTATGCAATCATAAAACTGCAGAGTTTACATAGGAGCTTCACATGCCAGTACACACCTGCCAAAAGTCTCCATTCAGTCAAACTCTGAGACATAATAGGTCATGCTCTGTCTCCTCTCATTAGACCCTGGCCAGGAGGCCAGTGCTGGCAGCTCAGTCCAAAGGCCTTTCTAAACATCTAGAAAAGTTTTCCCTATTGAGCGGGATTTGCGTGTGATATCCTCAGTGTGTTGTAATTTGACTTGAATTCCTAAATTGAAAGAATTAAATTACCTCTCCAAAAATCCTCTCCCTTTTCTTTAAGGATTATGTTATACTCTTTAATTCTGGGCTGAGCGAATTCCCATGCAGGAAGAAAAACATACTTATGAGACGAGGCTCCTGAGCTGATGTGAATCAGCAGAGCATCGCTGGTGTCATGAAACCATGCAAGTTTATACATGCTGATTACTTGGCCCTTAACATCACAAAGCTTTCCTAGAGCTGTGTGTTTGACTCTGTCAAATCTTTCAATCCACATATGGACTACATATATTTTTTACTTACGCGCAGATGTTTTAGGCCATGGAGAGAATAGTCTTTTGGGTGCTGGCAGAATTCCTCAGTGCTAATGTTATTCTTTTAAAAGTCATACCAGTTACAGTTTCAGGCACAGCCAGTGACAAATACAGCAGCACAACTTTGCTCAGGAATGTACCACAGAAAGAAGATATTTTCCTGAATAATGATTCCCCCTTGGCATCACCACTGTAACGAGACTGCCATAGATAAATGTGTAATAATTTTGTTGTCCTGAGAAACAAAGTGCAGCTCTTTGGTTGTAACAAACTCTTCTACTTGACTTCACTGCAGCTGTAGGTGTCCTGATAGACTGAATTTATAGATATTTGTAGACTTTTCTTCCATTCTTACCAACTACCTCTCATGTAGCATCTAGAGTTTCTGCTGCAGAGAAAGAAATGGTGCAAATATCTCAAAGTACTGATTCCTTTTGGGAATCAATGTTCCCTTGTCTGTGGAAAACAGATTTAAAAACAGTTTTGTGGGAAAAAAGGCATTCTGCTGTTGTTTCAACCTTAGCCTAGGATGGCTTCAGCAGCTGTGAKGTATTAGGAAAACAAGATTTTCAACACTAGGTACTTTGAAAATCCTCTCCTAAGTTCTTTCTTTATGGACTTATTTGAAAATGGCTTTGTTTCCCAGAATATGAAGAAACCAGCATTCCTCATTATTTACACCTGGATCTTCAGGAGAAGGGCTTCTCTTCCAAGTGGAACCTTAAAAATTCATATGAAGGCACGCTCTGTGATCTGAAAACTCAGACTTTGTTTGTGTTCTTAACAGTAGAACAAGCCACATCATCTTGCCTGGACACAACGTTGATTAATTCCAACTCCTGAAGAGAATCAAAGCATCAAACATTACTCTCTCAGGATAATGTGTCTTGGGTGTGAGCCCAAAACCAGAGCTGGTCCTTTTCTGCCATTGATCACACACGAAATGTATCTCATCTGACTCTCCTTGAAATCTGTGGGAGTTCTGTCATTAAGTCAACAGAAAGCCCAGAGTTTATTATTTGTAATGTATTTCTTATTTGTTCAACCCGAGCACTCCTTTTGGTGTTTTCCGGGTAAGCAGAAAGTTCAGGAGGGAACCTGGTTCCAAAGTTTTYTTCCATGGATTCCAGCAGCTTCTGATTCCAGGACCAGTTGGAGTTCAGGACTAGGTTCAGCATCCCTGCTTCTCTGTTTTGACTCTGCTCRGCAATGGAGAAATGCAGGAAAGGGACTGGTGTGCAGCAAACAGCAGCAYTTCAGCTCTGTGAATTTCTGCACGTTTTGCTATTTCCTAATGTTTGTTTGGATTTCGCATACTGCCCAGGCAAAATTAATTGCTTGCACATTTCTGAAAATTTAGTCCAATGATCTCTATTTCCTGGGGTATGTATGCTTTTGGCTGCCAAAAATAACTCTGAGAGACAGGTTACATGGAAGCTGGGATTATYCATGGAAAGTAATAGCAGCACTCTCGTGCACGAAGAATGAGCAGGCTGCCGATTGTAATATGTTTAAAGGGTCAGCAGAAATCTATAAGTGGTCAAGAAACAAGACAAACATCGGCCACCAGTCTGATGGGAAAAGCAACATCCATTAAGTCCATTAAATTTAACATTGGAATCAATGTTTAAACCACAAGAAGTAATTAGTGTAATTCATATTACAGACCTTTGGATTTTTGAAACCAGGTTTAATTATATTGAAAAATGACAGCTTCATTTTCCTTCTCTGGGTGGGTTACTACCATGTTCCCGATGCTTTTATTAGGGCTGGGTGCCGATATCAGGTTTTTAATGACATTAAGCAAAGTAGTGTTTCAGCCATTTGAGGAACAATAAATCAGGTTAGATTCTTTTTGAATGGAGACAACACAGATCAAGTGGCTTTTAAATCATTTTTCTTCATCACTGAGAAGTGGAGCTGTTCACTGGAAACAGCAGCCCATGGGAAAAAATGCAGGTTGCAGAGTGTGGAGTGATATTTGGATTCTCTGGCTCCCTTTGCCTGCATCGATGGACAATTCATGAGCTACTGCTAAGCTCTGGAAAGGTATCTCTCTAATCCTTTGCCAATACAAACTCCACATAACTTTTACAAGGTCTTTTATTAGCAGTCTCAGATTTGAAAAAAGATGGAGTGATACTGCATCCTCTGGACTTAAAACCTTTTACTATTGACAAAGATGTTGAAAGGACAGTAAATGTGGCCATGAATATGCACAAAAAAAATCTTAGTTTTCAGAATAGTTTCATTGCTGGATTTGAGGAAAGTAAAATATTTACCTTATTTCTATCTTCTTGATGTGCTTCTACACACTTGGCTCTTCTTTCTTGAGCCACATTGTTTTTCTGGTTCTGTTTAATTTGGGATCTTTTCTTTACTGGCCAAATTTTTGTAGAGCTATCAGTAAATGTAAAGCTCATGGAAAACCATTGGTGAATTCTCTTTTGGCTTCCATTAGTGCAAAAAATAATGCAAATCATTGATTTTAAAATAACTTCCTCTTGGCRTGGAACTGTTTCCTGGTTCCACCCTGTACTTGGGATAAAGGAAAGAATTTCATATTACTGAGCAATGCAGAGAAATGGGAATGTACATGCACAGCCTGAGTTTATAAGTAAAGGTGGTGAAGCCATGAGAGCTCTATCATTCTGCCTCTGTGTACCTGCAGAGCAATCCAAAGTGTCTGAGTCAAGATAGTGTGACTGAATGKTGTGTAGGAAACCATCAGGGAGTGGGATAATGACTTGAAATTTCTTGGTCTGTGGTCGTTCATTTAAACTGATAACAAAAGTAAAGTGAAAAATATAGGCAGATTTAAATTTTTTTGAAAATACGTAGCATCCAGCTGCTCCCTACATCAGAGGAAATGAGTTTCAAGAGATGAAAATTATGTGATTTTTCCTCACAGACACCACAAGGCTTTGGGTCTGGCTGTTCCCTTCCAGCTGTGGAGGGCCAGTCATGGTGYTTACAGGGTTATCCTCACCACAGTGCAAGGCAGGGACATGGCAGAGCAGTGAGATCCCAAGGAATGCTCTTCCAGGTCTTGGAAAACGAAARATGAAGCTGCCAAAGAACCCAGGAAATTGAATAGGTATTGCTGCAAAGAGGAGAATGAGCCATATGCAGGAAGGGCACCATCAACAAGCCTTGGTGATGTTGGTGCAGAAGGCAAAGGAAACTAGTGCAGCAGCAGAAAGAAATGGAGGCAGATGTGGTATGATGCAGGATCATTTTGTYAGCTCTTTGGGTGAAAAACCTGTTTAAACTGGTAGAGAAGAAAGCTCAGCGTCTAGGACTGAGCAGTTCTGAAGGGCCTTGCACCAACAAGTGAAGACAGCAATTCTCTGTAGCACTCAGGAGCATTCTTCTGACTGTGGGGATTATGAGTGCAAGGTCTCGTTGTAGGGCATGAGAAAAAGAAAGAGGGAAKGAGAAGATTCCAGACCTGTAAAGAGATTTCCAGCATAGATTAGTCTTTGGGCATGTTGATACTCTATGGATAGATGTACACTCATCGTGCTCGTGCTATTCACTGAAAAAAATCCTTCTCATGAGGGATTATTAGCTCAGGCTTGGTGCCAGTGCAATCACATGGCTTCTGTCAGATTGGAGCGTGGGCAGAGCTTGCTCATGGCTGTTTGCAATATGTGGTGTAAACATACCCAAAGAGTAATAGCAGGTGGTAGCAGAGGAGGTGCATAGAAAGGAAGATTTGGAACAAAAGATGCTAAGCTTCATTTGCCGTGTGATGAGCCAAATTCATCATTGGTGTAACGCCCTGAAGTCAGTGGAGTTATAATAATAGAMTTAGTCCAAGGAATCATATCCATCCCTGGCACTCCATGCAATGCCTTTGATCTGATGGGGTRTAAGTCATGGCAGCATCTTGCCTGCTGAAGTCACAACATGATGCCTCCAGGGGGAAACATCAGGAAAAAAACCTCACAACGGCACTGGGAAGTCACGAGCTAAATTTTAAATGAACATTTCARTTTGAAATCCTGGCAGAGTAGTTATTTTCTTCCTGCATATTTGTCCCAAATGGTAACAATATAATGAAATCTCTGGCCACATATTCAGCACTCAAAATGGGATTAATTTCTTTCTGTTTGGCTAGTACAAATAACTGCACATGAAGAGTTTATGCAATAGCAGAGGGGGTTATTTTGTCTTGGCAATGGTTTTGTCTGGAGCAATGGAAGAAACTGAGGTAATGTGAATATTGTGTTTAGCTTTCTTCATCCACGGTAGAAAAAACAGCCTTTCATTTGGCACTCCCTACTTATTAAAGTGCTCTTTTGCATGGCTTCCCAGCTTCAGCTCTGCAACTCCCAAGCAGGCCAAGCACAATCCCTCTCACCTCACTCCTCCTTCCTAAAAGAAAAACTCCAAGAAAAAGCTAACACAAAATCCAGGAAAACAAACCAAATATTCCCCAGGAACCAAGCACATTTCTCTCTCTTTTTTTCACTATTGAGTAAATGCACTCAGAAGTTGTATTGGTTAAACCATCCTCAGCTGGTTTAAGTTTACCTGCCTTGAGTGAGTTCTCAATTTACAGTAGCTGAGAATCTGGCCCTTGTTTGTAAAGAGTTTAAATAATACAGGATCAGCCACCCTTCAGGACTTTGTATTCTCTCTGACCCTGGGATTTGCGGTCTAGGAGGCTGAACTGGCTGTCCACTGGAAGTGGTAAGTGCCAAGGAATGGGTGCTCAGGGACTTCTCTGCTGAGCAGCTGCTTTGCAGAAGGGTTTTTATCCTTTGTGCTACCAAAAGCACATTTCTGGTGTTGTTCCATAAGAGGCATAAGTTACTGTCCTTCTCTGCATCTCCACTCCCTCTCACTTGTCCTGTGGTGAAGAGGGATGCTGCAGATGGCAGCTTTGCTGTAAGAAATGATACCTGTTCTTGATATCTCACAGCTATAGGAACAGAACTGTGCTTGGAACTGGGGCTGGCTCTGTGCCCTTGGCAGAACAGCTTCTGCAAGGCCACAGCCAGAACTCCTTGGAAATATGGATTCTACAGGTATGTTCCCTGTGGGTTACTCTCCACTCATTCTTGAACCTCTCATAGAGTCTCAGCAAAGCTGGCTGAGGGAGAGGTCTCCAAGCTATTTAACTCCTGCAAATGTGTGGAAAAATATGGAGCCAAAGAAGAAAGGAGGAAAAGTCATACACACTCAGCTCATTGTAACCAAGAGACCTAGAGGACACATACATGTCTAATCACAAAGGAATGAAGAAAAAAAACTTTTTATTATAGTTTTTACTTCTGTTTATAAACTATCTGCTCAAGCAGTTTTAAAAAGCACWGAGGTGCAACTGAACATGCAATATATCAGATACAAGTAGTTAGGTTTTTCCTGCTCTTGAAATTTTTCTGAGCAGATCAGAGTGGGGTTCTATGCTGGCTTTAGGTTTGTAAATATTTTGTGAACGTCTTTTCCCCTATTTTTTCAATCCCACTGGGAAGTAATTTGATGCAAGTATCCCATACTGAGCAACATGGACTCASCACCACTGGGCAGATGGGTTATGTGTTTGGATGAGCAAGAAGGCAAGTGCCTCTGGCTCAAATGTCATCTCTGAATTTCAAAATCTTTTTCCACTAACATCATTCATATATGAGACTTGGAAATGCATTTTGAGCAATTTAATGTTATTCTGATTTGTATTAGAGTTGTGTGAAGTGATCCCAGAGAAGACAGGGCCCAACRTGCTTAATTAATTAAGGTGTAGACCTTGATAGGTGCAATCTATTTGAGTTTATAACTGAGACAGGTAAGAGAAAAGGAGGAAATGGAAGCACAAAGGGTAAAAGGACTTGGTCAAGGTCACATCTGTGTAAGTAAAACTTGATCACTTGACTGCTCTTGGCAAGTAAATATGAAAGGAGAGCAGTCGGCCAAAGTAAATTCACTTTAAAACCTGAAAGAAAATAATCAATAGTATTCACCCACTGTGTCCCAGATGCCTGAATCAATTTGATAACAAACAGTTTGTTCCCTTTTCTTAGTTATTTGTAAAGAAGTAGCTTGATTGCCAGTGTGCCTAATTCCAGACATGTGCGAATTCCCCAATGGTAATGGAGCTGCACTATTGCATGCCAAGACTGAGGCAGATACTCAGCTCTTTCCTGCTAGATTTCTCCCAGAAGATCTGCAGTCAAATCCCTGTTTAACGACTATCAGAGGAACATATGTGCTGCTTCGTGGATCCACTTTCCATCCACTGTAAACACGTAACAGTAGCTCTGCTCCTGCRCCGCGGTCGCGGCCCCGTCGGTAACCGCGCGCTCCAGGCTCGCGAGTGGCTGTGCCAGCCCAGGGCCTCTGGGATGCTGCTGGGAGCCACTCCTGCTCCTGGGACTTCTCCTGGCAGAGCACTCTGCACCCAGTCCCTCTCTTCCAGGAGATGGCTCCGTTAGCCAGAGCCTGCTGGGAGAGGCTGCAAGAGCACTGAGCTCAGCAGGAGCTCTCCGGCCACAAAGAACAGCTTCCTAAGGAAAATGTCYGGGYACAAAGAACAGCTWCCTAAGGAAAATGTCTGGSCACAMAGAACAGCTTCCTAAGGAAAATSTCTGGGCACAAAGAACAGCTWCCTAAGGAAAATGTCYGGGYACAMAGAACAGCTYCCTAAGGAAAATBTCTGGSCACAAAGAACAGCTTCCTAAGGAAAATGTCTGGGTACAAAGAACAGCTTCCTAAGGAAAATGTCTGGGCACACAGAACAGCTTCCTAAGGAAAATTTCTGGCACAAAAAACAGCTTCCTAAGGAAAATGTCTGGGCACACAGAACAGCTTCCTGTGGAAATGTGATGCTGGTCTGCTTCTGGTCTGTCAGCTCCAGGTGACTCCCCAGGCACAGCAGCCGGGCCCATGGGAGAGGCACAGAGAGCATTTACAGAGACACTGGCACAGATTTCCTATCAGAACTGCCACAGCCATCCTGCAGGGRGTCTGGTCTCACTTTGGCACAGACCAGGCTGCAGGGACAAAACCCAAAAGGCTCTTCTGGCAGTCAGATCATCCCCCAGATCAGTTGGGGACAGGTATATGAAAAGCAGTGGGGGATGATTAGGCCTATTCTACAYAACCCTCCTTCAGTAGGCTACATGTTACCTTTTGGCTAACTGATGATTTTTTTTTTCCCATTTTTATTAGACCACATTGATCTTGATTGAGTTCTGCTTACAGTTTACCCAAAGTTCTCAAAGTGGTCAGTCGATTTCAGCTGTTGTTTTTGGTTTTTTTTTTCCAAAAGCAACAAGAAATTGTATGTATTTGGGAGTACTGATGGTGGGACAAATGTACCTTTCTGGAAGTTATCTATCCTAGTCTACCAGCTGAGCACTGTAAAAAATCTCCAGTGCATTTAATATTGTGAATTCATGATTGCAGGTCATTTGGTCCAAAACATCAGCCATCAGATATTTCTTGCACTAGTCACTATCTGCAGAAGGGTTATTCATTAGGTCTTTGCAAATTCCTATTCCTTTGCCCATCTTGCTAGATTCCATAGTGTTGCTTCTCCATCCCCTTTGAAAATTCAGTCACCATGTCAGTGATTCATGTGGAAAATAACAACACGTGCACTTCATCCTCTTTTGGCTGTGTTGCTCAGGTGAAAGAACACCCTTTTCTGAAAGCAAACCAAATCATGAAGGTCTGGACTAACACTTTTGCAGAAAAGAGATGGTTTTGGTACTAAAACTCCTGGGGAAAAGCCAGCTATAGCCCAAGCAGTTGAAACTTGCTATGCTGTGTGTTTGACTTGCATGAGCATCTTCATTATTGAAAGTTGAAAGAAAACTGTTTCTTCCTCTGCTGTGTCTTCTGTTCTGTGCAGGGAACAAATAACCTATTCCTTGCTTCATTCACTTTTGTAACTGCCACTGCTATTGCTGTTTCCTCTAAGAAACCATGGAGTTGCATTTGGAATATTTACTGTGTATATTCCAAATTCCAAATATACCAAAGGGTATAAAATACTGTCAGTAAAAGCACCTTCCCTGTTAAACATACATGGTCATAAAATATTAAGGGAAACTAGATCAATCTATTGAAGATATTCGCATACAACAGTGTTTTTCATAGGTCACAGAAATTTATAAGAAAACTTACTGCACATTATGGAGCTCTGAGCTGCATGACCATTTTGTATCCCTGTGGATATAGCAAAAGTATGCTCATCAGGTTACTGGCACACAACTCAATTTTTACATGGGAGAGTAAAACTTGGTGTTAAATAATGCCTAAAAGCAAATAGAAAGCACCTTGTCTCCTTCAAATGGCATCCTCCCAGGAAATGCAAAAAAAAATCAATATATTATAGTAGATTATGATCTCATTTAAGTGTTTCAACACAACAAAATTKCAATGACATTTCTTTCTTCTGTGACTGTTGACTTGCCTTTTCCCTCTGAATTGCACCACTGTATTTGGATTTTTTCCAATTTTTTTTCATCTTTTCCTTAGGACCATGCTGTGGAAGGCAGCCTGTCCTGGAGGAAAAAAACATACGGTTCATTAAATTAGTAGAGATTAACAGAAGCCAAAAAAATTCATGAATGCCATGGACTCTGTAGCTCTAGTCTGGAGAGGGGAAGACCTGTGCCACATCAGGCTGGCTGGACTATCCCCTGAAMTTGTGGGATTGTCTCCTAACATAGATGTCTGTGTTTCCTTCTTAGTTTATTTTAGGT
>JACDOX010000042.1:1457946-1467946 GCA_014549065.1 Cardinalis cardinalis
AGCTGCAGGTAAGCCCGTTTCTTGTCCTACGCACTGAGGATAAAGAAGAGATTACTCTCTTCTTTGAATTTGCCTTTTACTTATTTTGAGGACCTCTCCTCCCTCAGACACATATACAGAGACTAATGCTAGTGCCCAGCCAAGATGATTTCTGAAACCATGATCATGAAGCTGGAAATGATTGGTTTTCCCCTCCCCTGGCAGTGCTGAACCTGCCTACAAAGACACATCCCTCTGAGGAGACCAAAAGAGAATGTATTTCCTAGGAGAAATAAATGAGTGAGATCCTCATACAACTTCTGAGCCTTTTTCTAAAGCAAAACTAYTTCTTATGGCAAGAGACAAACTAAGCTGAGAACATAAGCTCACTTCAGTTTGGACCAGAGGATAGTAATAAACCATGGAGGAAAGGTCAGTGTCTTCCCATTAACTGGTCCCATGTCATCCTTATTTACAATTTCCTAACAATTAATTTAGCCAGATAAAAAATGTGATTGGCTTAATTCCATTTTGAAATTGCAGATTTGCATTCTTGGAAGTATAAATGGTTGTGCATTTATATTATCAAAAATGACTTTAGACTCAAASTGTTTCTTTTTCTCTTCAGCTCTTTTCATCAAAGCCACAAAATGAAAGTGGGTGAGGAATGCAGAGGAGAGGGAAAAAACACTAGGATTCRTTGCCAAGTACTTTGTTTTTGTCCCTCATTTCCTACCAGCTGATTTGGAATGGAACCAGGCTGAGCAGATGACTGACAGAGTACCTCACACTAAACCCTTGGTCAGACCTGCAGCATTTTCCTCCTTGATGGTGTTGGTGGCATAAATGGCATCAGCAGGATGGCCCTCAGCCTTGAGGCAGAGGGCAGCATCACCTGCAGCTCTCTGTAGGGGCAGAATAGGAGTGGAGGAGGTGCACATCCCACCCTTGGTCACAGGGTGGAAGCCCAGGAAGCGTCAGTGGGAACTGAACGGAGCCAGGAAGGTCTGAGCAGAGACACAGATCACAGCACTCCAGGTAAATGTTGCCTCTCTCCCTCCCTCCAGCTGTAAGYCACTGTCAGACCCTTCCCCACCGGCTGAGGGACAGTGTGGTGGCACTCTCCAAGCCTGTGCTGCTATTAGCACTCACTAAAGGAAGAGGACAGACACAGAGCTCTGGTACCCAGGTTTGCTCTCCCACTTACAGCACCAGGAAAAGATGCTCTGTTGCTCTTTCAGAAATACTTTGCTGATGAACTATTGCCAAATAAGATGAACAAATAAATCTCAGGAGCCTCTGAAGGTGATCCTCCAAAAATKGCTTAACAGAGCTTAACGATGGCTTGCCTGGCCATTTGTTGGTTTGCTCTTTTTGGAAGGAACAAATGTATGAAAGGACAAGTTGTAATTACTGTTTTCTAGGCAGCTCAAAATAAAGACAGAAAGAGAAAAGAARCTTCTCTTTCTTTGGGTGATGTTAGGTTGAAAGCTGATGAGTCGGTTCCTCAGTGATTTGGGGATTGCACATCTTCAGTCAGAGAGATTCTCACATTCCTGCAATTTAAATATGGGCTTTTTTTATGTTGCTGTATAATTTCTACCAGTGTTTGCTGTATTCATGGGAAATTATCCTATTTTTCTTCAGTGGATGCTGCGCAAGACTCAAAATGAGAAGCACATCCATAAACTTAGTAAGGGTTCAATATGTAATTTTTTTTTTTGTGATAAGGAAAATGAAAAAGATAGTTGTAGTTGCATTTTAATTACATTTATTGGATATACACATTGTCTAAGATCTAGAATATCTCTAGCATGATGGAAGACAACAAAAGAATGGGATTAGAGCAGATGAAGAAGAGATCTCAGGCCGAAATAGTGATACAGAGAGGATAACCAATCTGAAAYGGCTGAAATTGTGCAGCTTTAGGGGACGTTTAGTTTCTTAGCACAAATTGCACAAATTTAATTTCTGCATGCATTCCCATAATTATTTTTGTTTCGAAGTAACTGTGAAATTGAGTCTTTTGCTTCTGCTGATATCAGGTCACTTCTGAAAACAAAGTGTATCTCAGAGAACAGCAATATTATTATTATTCAAAGGCTGCGTGCTTGGGCAATTATGCAAACACTGTCCTACTGTCAGTCAGTACAAGCCTTTCCTAAAATACCTGGAACCCTTGAATTAATTAAACTTCTCATCACCTCTGAATGCCACCATGCAAGGGGCTCACCTCCTCCCCAAACCCACTCCCAGGTCATTTTATCATGCAGCTGTCCAGCTGAATGTTGTTCTGCAGTGARCACTGTTGCTCCTCTAATCACTGAGTACAAGCTTAGGTATGTACAGCTCTGCAAACTCTGTATGCTCTTTTAGCAAAAGTCAACTTGGTGACTCACGTGTTGCAAAAAGTGTGAAATCTACTGAAAGCAGCATTGCTTCCCTGAAGGAAATAAGTTTTTGCAGCCTAACCTCAGAGACAGCAGAGGCTGATGTCCCCTTTCCATCATGGCTGGAAGTTTAGGAGCACAGTTCATATGAAAACAGCTGGAGAAAAAAAGGCCTGGTGGGAGAAAACCCCAAAAACAACAYACCAAGTGTAATGATACAGAATGTTACAAGACTTTTTTCTTTTTTTTTTTTACTCCCTAAGTACTCTTAATGGGAGCAAATGGTTTATCTTTTCAGATCTGTGTATTGCTGCAGAAATATCCCACTGGGAAAAGRCTGCATAAGTTCTGGCCACCGTGTAAATCCCGCACTGAAGACTCATTTGGGAAGAAGAAAAGACACAAAATGTTGTGCTGGCTCTCTAAATGAAGGTAAGTGTCGTCCTACATAAACAGTAACGAGAGCAAAGCTAAAATGGTGTCCAAATTTTGTTTCAGGGACAAACCATTGTTATGTCAGCCAAAGCCTTCGTGATTTTTATGAAGGTGGAGACTGTTTCTCCCTTTGTCTATTCTTACTCCCTGGTAAACAGGCATGTATAAAACCAGACCTATATAAAAAGGATGGCATTCACATCCTGTGTTTTGTGCCCCCCCCCCCTCCACCTGGCTACACCCTGTGTGTGTGGCACTCAAAAGGGCAAGCGTGTCCCACAGGGAGGAGGAATATTCAGCCTTCCACAAATGGCTTTGAACCAGCTGCACATCACAAAACCACCCTGCAGAGCCCCTGGGCCTGGGTACTCTTGCTGGGACAAGTTCATCCATGACTGTATGGGGAGCTGCTTAATTGAGGCTCATTACTTCCATTTCCTACTGACACCGCGCACCCCGCGAGGCGCCGCTCAGGCAAGCCAGGGGCAGGGGGTGGAACAGCTGCTGCTGCTCGTGGGCAAGAGGGAGAGGACGAGGGATAACAGTGCCCTCACCCAGCCCTGCTGGCACTGCCTGTGAGGAGGAGCAAGCTGCTAATCTGACCCCTCAGACAGGGGCACGCGCCTGCCTCGGCCACCGCAGGGCCTTGGGCCACAGAGGATGGTGTGCTCCTGACAAATTGCCCCAGCAGGTGTTTCCTCCTCCCTTTGGGGTGGCTGGCAATCTGTGTGTTTTGTCCTTTTTTAAAAAGGTTGGTGCTTGGAAGAACCTCAGCTAAAACTCCCAAAGAGGAGAACTTCCCTATTTAAACAGGTAACGTCAGACATCTATTTTTTCTTGTTCAGGTTGTGCAACCTGCCTCTCCAAGGTCAGACAAGCATCCTCCCAAAGCCTCTAGCTCTGATTCTGTTTCTTCAAGCACACAAGCTCACAGGTAGACACAGACTTCCTGTTCATTCCTGCCCCTGTGGATGTCCTGAATCCCTGCTGAGAGCCTTGTTCCTATTTCTTTACAGATATTCTTCCAGTTCTTTGCTGATGTAGTATCCTCAGTTTTCATTATTAAAGACCCATTATGGGCTTTGGCTCCCACAGGTAAATATGCAGTATCTTCCACTTTATGTCAACTTTTCCTGAGGACCACAAAAGCTGTTAAAGAAATTAATCACCTTTTGATTTCCATGGGACAGTGGAAAACCTGTGAGAGAGAACTTAGGCAATGATATCTGTTATTATCACCCTTCTGAAACTCACCACTGCTGGGTGAAAATGAGCTTTGTGAAGGTAATCAATCACTGGCCACCACATGGGCTCCCTCAGTATAACATTAAGGGTAAAACTCATCACTTTGAACAGCATCAACGCAGCCTTGTGTAACACCAATTCTCACTCACCCACTTCTGTAGAGGAGATGAAAGAGGGATCTGTTTACTCAAGATGCTCTGGCTTTGCATTTCACCACTCCCAGTGCAAGTAATGACTTGCTGGACAGCCACTCGACTGGCCAGGCAAGGGCTTTCTGTGCTGCAAGGTGGCATGGGGCCATGGTAGCTCTGCACATTGACTGGGAAGTCAGATAAATCATAACTGCCAGCATCAAAGCTGTAAAAATGATTAAAATAAATAGCATAGTATTACAGAGAGTGCCTTCCTTTGCAGCTGCTGTTAGGTAGTATGCAGTCAATTTATAGAATAAGAAACTATTTCAGAACATATTGCATTATACCAGTTGCACTCCCAAAAAAAACAAACAAACCCTACATAAGCCCTCCCAGAGGATATTTTAGCTGAGATATAAACTCAGAGAGATGGTGGTGTCCATTGTGTTAGACTCTGCACATTAAACATTTGGCAACCCAGAAGTRAAAGGTGTGAAAGGACCACGTTTGTGGGCAGAGAAGGTTTTTTCTTCTGAGAGCAGAGCTAAGCTGGTTCAAGGCATTTCAGGCTGGGTTTGTCTTCTCTGCTTGTGTGTMTGTAAAGATGCCAAGGTGATTTCCATGGCACAGGTTTTGCAGGCATGCAGTTGCTGCATCCTGTCCCTGGAGACTAAGAAGCAGTGGCAGGTCATCACAGAGAGAATTAGCTCATGTATTTTGACAGGTGAAGTTAAATAAAATGAAATAATTTGACAGGAAGTGAAACAAAAATTCAACAAAGGAATAGACTTGCATGAATATCAGGTTACCAGATGGGGGGGAAATGAGGATGGGAAATGTATATACAAATTAATAAATACAGATTTTTCCATAAATCTGTTTCAATCTCAGCAGTTTGACTAGCTCAGAGTTCCCTGTCTCTTGGCCTGTTTGGGTAAGGCAGTGCTGCTATCACAGTAAGTGCTTTCACTTCCAAACACACAGTAAAGGGAATGCAGGATCTCTTGCCAAAATCTCTTTCAAAACTGAGTGTGAAGTAACAAAGTAAGAAAGTCCACTTGAGTTTGGAGAGAGTCTAAAACAGGAGCTCTAGGAATTCCAAGCTGCTCTATTAGTCTCATTTCAGGCCCATGGGCTGCACAGGTTTGTGGCCAAGTAACTGTTGATTGTGGCTGCTATTCCCACAGGGAAGGGAGAGAAATGCTATATGGGGCACAAAAGCAACAATGGATTTCTGACAATATAGTCTTTTCCAGTGTGAGCACAGGCAGCTTTGTGCTCTAAGGAAACAAGGACAACTTTGCCACCAGTATTATCAAGTGGCTAGGACCGTCTTCATAGTGTGCTGCTGGTAAAAAACATAGACCAGCAGGGGAGAAAATGCATCCAAAAGTACAGCAAGCAAATGCATTAGAAGAGGAAAAAATGATAAACTRCACAGGTGGCATGGAAAGCAACAGTGGTGTTTTCTCAGCAAAGATGCTGAGGACATAAAATGGGAAGAGGCAGCACAGCTGCACGGGTCACAGCAGTGAGCCCAGCAGGGCCACTGCAGCGACGCTCAGAAACAGCACACGGATGTGTGGCCCTAGCCAGCCTGATCAGGATGTGCCAGCCTGCAGCCAAACATCCTGCCTTTTAGTGGTACACGTCCCCTGGCAGCACACAGCAGGCACGGGCCATCTGTGAGGGAGCAGGATCCCCTCCTGTGCCGGGACCCGCCGGACCGGGCTGGCACAGAGCCCGCCCCGGGGCCACAGGGTTATGGCACCAGAGCCACTGGGAGATGTGGCTGGGATRGCCTGATACCCAGAGCCCTGGGAGGGGGCCTGGAGAAGCACAGTCTCCTGTGTCATGGCCCTGAGATGTACAGGGGACGGGCTCTCCAGGATGAGAGCAGGTGGGAAGGGCACGTGTCACCCAGGCAGCWGAGCAGATCGTGGGAAAACGAAGAGACAGTTTAATGATAAGTGTGTTTAGACAGGTAAAATTGTGGTTTGGAGACCCAAGCATAGGTCTCCAAATATATAATATTCATAGGTTTGTTTTCTTTAAGAGAGTGTTTCTTTTAATCTGTGTTGTTCTGAAAATATTGYGTGTTTAAGCACTTTGTTGTTGTTCCTGCAGTTTAGACTTCGTTATGGATGTGTAGGAAAAATCTGCTAGTTATCTACTTTACTTGAATCAACTGTTATCTGATGCTAACATGAAATGTAGGCAGAGTCCTGCAGGAGTCATCCTTTGCTCTAAGTATGCAGTCTTATTAATCACTTTAAAATGTTGCATGGCTCTGAGAGTTGTCAAGATCTCTCTCAAATCTGAACCAAGTGTGAAGCAGCAAGGTAAGAAGGTGCACTTGATTTTAGAGACTCTAAAAYAAGAGCTTTAGGAATGGCAAGCTGCTCCATCACTCTCATTTCAGGCCCRTGGACTCCACAGGTTGTGGCCAAGAAACTGCCAAATTCCAACAGTTGTCTAAATTTATACCTGTGTGTGCTATCAAATTTCAGCTATTGCTGGCCAGATTGTGGAGGAATGCAGAGATGGGAAAGGGGGTAATTCTGTCAGCCGGGGTAAGCTAACAGCAGACWTGATTTTAAAAATAACATCACCATGGAATTTGCCTGACACAGACCTCAGTCCCACCCTGACGCAGAAACACTACACAGCTTCAGGGAAATAAATAACCAACTGCCCTGAAACCTGTTCAGCATGAAAGGACTTTGCTCTTCTTCCCTGCACAAGTAGACATTTTAAAAAAGGACAATTACAAGATAAAATATTACAAAAATAACCTCTTTCAGGATCTGTTGTCACAGCTTGATTCAGCTGTGAGGGAAGTACCCTTGGTATTATTTCTGAGTTCAAATGCTTGAGATATTTATCAGAAATATTGATGTGGAATGCTCATGAGTCAGGTGGAAGATCCTACTGAGCCTCAAATTTCAGGCCAATGGTTTTTGCAAACTTATTGAAATCCAGCCAGGCCAGGCCTTGTTCCTGACAAGGATCTACCAGCTATTACCTCAATACATGGATTGGTAACCTAGAAAAGTGAACAGCATAGGAATTTCAGATTTAACCTAACTTCTGCTCTGTCATTTAAGGATCATTTTGCACTGTGTCCATGCATTTGAGYAGAAAATTAATGGTTAACTTTGCAGCCACTCCTGTAAATAGACAAATAGACCTTTTTTCCTTTTTTTTTCCACAATCATAAATCTTGCAGASAAATGAAAAGCAAGAAAATAAAGATGTATTAGGCCCACACGTTCAGGTATTCCAGGTGGGCTTCTGCTGTGTGGGAGCCATAGAAACACAGAGACTTTTCCTSATCACCAGCAGAGCTATTCAGCCGGAAGCAAGGCAGATTTCACACCACTTTTTGCCTAAGACTGCTGGTACCTCCAGCTGAGATCTGCTGGAGGGTGCTGGCTTAATTATAAAGTATCTCCCCTACAGCTGCAGAACACTAATCCCGATGCACCAGAATCCAGTGCCTTTGTTTGATTATAAAACTAGCTTTTGAAACTTTTGGAATCAATCTAAGCCACGCAATGGTTGGAGAGCAGTCATGGGATACATTGCATGCTCTAAAGGTGCCTGGCCAGGACACCTACTCTTTTTGACACATTCTACAAGCCTGTCAGCCAGGGTCACAGTGGCTTCAGTGTAGCTCTACAGTGATATTTCAGCAGGACATGAGGTCTTACCATGTACACTTTGTCAATCAGGAAGTGATTYTTCTTCCAAGGGAAGAACTTTGTGTGGCAAGAGTCTCTTGGGGCGCTCCTCCCAGCAGAGTCACGTCACCACAGGTGCACTYCTGTGCCTCGATGCATTGATCAGCTCCTCCTCTGGAAATGAAGCTTCTCCTCTGTCAGGGGCTCCTGGGCAGGCTGGGCTGGCCCCTGGTGATGGGTGGAAGGCAGGTTGTGCTAGCTAGGAGCCAGCTCTTCCTTCCCCAGCAGTGAAATACTGCCCATCTCTCACTCAGCCATTGCCTGCAGGCATTCCAGTTTTGTAGGAATTGTAAGGGCTGCGGCCCTGAAAGTGTATTTCAACACTTGGGAAAGACTTAAGGCTAAATTAGGCAGCACAGTGAAAGGATTTAGTTTTTCCAGAAATTCCTGTGACTTCTATAACATTTCTACCTTTACTCCTCAGACCAAAATAGCTTTTTTTAAGTTGAGGAAYGTCTTGAGGGTTGAATGTGACTGAAATAAGAACATTCTTTTTTTCCAGAAGTTTTTCAGGATTTTTCCTTGGTCTGTACAGTAAGTATTTAAAAAATCATTGAAATATATATTTTGTTTAATGTGCTATAGATTTGTCACAAGCCTAATTAAAATCTGAAGCCACTATTTTTATTTATAAAACTTCTTAGAATGCAGTATCATACATGAAACTGATTTGATCTTAAAGCTCTACAGATSAAGCCCAGGGCAAAGGGGCCCTGATTTATTTGGAAATTTTGAATGAAAACAGAGGATAWGTATTTATTATTTAAAAAAATAATTCTAGCTCTCCCATAATCTTAGGCACTGAGGCCATTAAAAAGGAGAATGAATTTTGGTATGCAAGTAGCAGATAATGTTTTGCAGAACTACTCTGGTGTTATATTAAAAGCTTAAAATCTGTTCACCAGAATTGCTCACATTAAAATTTTCAAACTTATGAAAGCTACAAGAAACTTCAACCCAAGGTAGGAGAATCTTCTTTTGGAAACCTAAGGCCTGGCTTGTATTTGTGTAAAAACCCTTTCACAGCACCCTGTAATATAAAGTGTTTTTAAGTTTGTCTAGTACAACCACGAGGTTGATAGCTTCTCTCCACTCATCTGCATTTAGGGATGACTGTGGTTTTAATGAAATAGAATATTCCAAATACTAATGGATCTTAAATTGCTTATTCTTACCAAGAGGTACTCCAAATAGCACATTTACCTCAAGTATGTGATATAAAGTGATGAGTTAATTCATGTACTTGTGTCAATTGCTTCAAGATACTGAGAATTAGCTGCATTAGTGATATGCTGTTTTTTTTTTCTCCTTGTGCTTTACATATGAACTGGAAAGTGCATAGGAATGGAGATCAATTTRAGCTGTGCTGTGCAAAGAGGGGAGAAATCTGGTGGTGGTCCTACAAATGTCACTGACAAGGTGAGTAAATTCTTTCTTTTTGCATTTTCCTGCTATTCCTTGTACTTAGGCTTGACATAGTTAGGATTTTTGAAGTAGTCTGTGGCAGGGAAATTTCTGATTGTAGTGAATTAGCCAAGAAGAGTTTGTCTTCAGGAGAGCCACATCAAATGGAGCTTGAAAATCCCTCCCAGTGACCTGCACAAAGCACAGCTCAAATCACTCCAAGGACCTCTTCTCCACCCGGGCTCCCAAACCCACCAGCACCATGTCTTGCAAAAGCGAGAAAATTGTGGGGACCAAGGCACATCAAACTTCCCTGGAGATCAAGGGCCAGAGCACAGCACTATTCCCCAGCCTCAGGGTTCCTGTGAAGTAGAACAGAGCAACAGGTGGTGGCTGTTAATGTGCTGAATGTGGCTTCCCTCTGTGTCCGGCCATGGAAAACAAAGCCAGCCAGCGGATCCATGCCAAGCCCTTTGCAAGCATGGAGCTTACACAATTGGGCTCCACCCACAGGCCTCACATGGGAATTTTCTCCCTCACCAGCTGGGTTAAGATCACAAGATGAAAAAAAGGAGAAGGGGTAAAAAAAAGAAAAAAGAGCTGGAGTTGTTTTCTTTCCATTGTGGCTCCTGAGCTGAAAGTTCCTTTGCAGCAGAATAATAGAATAAAG